>JARQZK010000751.1:0-65000 GCA_030704885.1 Cynegetis impunctata
TCCACTATCTTATAGTACCTAACTCTTGAACTTCAGGAAAACTTCGAAAATTTTTATTAACAAATTCGTTGAAATATGAGAACGAAAAATATTAGAAATGAGTATAGATACTACAATACAAGCAAAAATAATAATTTTTCTATACTATCATAAACTCACCCAAAATTCCGATCCACAAAAGTTGCTCAATATTTTCTCAACATGCATCCTGGTAGAAAACAATGCATCAGATATCAATCATTTCTAATTTGACATCGACTGAAGGACAAAGTCACACTTTTCTATCCGTAAGCACGCGTTCTATACCACTTCCTCCTCGAATACATCTTCGATTACACATTTTTTGTCAACAATTCCGAATAACATGCAAGCAGACTGTCGATAATGACCTACGGTTATGTACTCAAATAATACTGTCCAAGTCATCCTGTGTACTCAATTCATATCGATAAGTTGATCCGGAAAATATAACGCCCAGGAAATTATATTTCGAATTAAATTTGTAGAGGGGTTTAGATAAACAAGTACCTAGAATGTATAAAAAAGTACTGGCTTTGTCACCATTTAAGGAATACAATTTCCCCTATGCTTGAAGGAAATAGAAGAATGAATGATGTTTTGTTTACATCGATTTTTTGATGAAATAAAAGTTTGATTTATATTTTCTGATTTAAATACAAAGGTTTAATTTGGATACTTCAGATACCAATCCTATTTCGTTTAATGTTGATCTATTTTAATCAATGTACCTACATGCAGTGGCGTAGATAGGGGGGGGATCAAGGGGATCAATCCCCCCCCCCATGAGCCGACGAAAATTATAATAGAATTGAATAAAAGTCTTCGTATCTACGTATTTATGTATACATGAAATTTATTATGCACTAGCACCTCTTTTGGTATCATGTATGTGCGATTATATGAACATCATCTAGATATGTTTTCGTGACGATTGTGCAATTGTGTGTGCAATATCTACTTATAATTTCAACATTATACGTAATCAAGAAATTGAATCGTTTTTCTAATTTTGGGTGAAGTAACTAGTAGTTTTGAGCATATTCTATTCAATGTTCAATTAGTAAATTTAATCGGTCTCTTTGAGCAAAAACCGTGTTTAAAAAAGTTCAAATGGGTCTAATAGAAAATTTTTATTTCGAATGGAAGAAGTCAACCTAAATCACCTCGCATTTCTTCTCTTTATAAATTGTATACTGTACTTACTATTAAACAAAACTGCTCGAGCTTTTGTTTAATGGTGTAGTATTATATCTAAAACACGAACACTTTTGTTTAATAGTATAGGTAGAATAAAATTTGGAAAGGAAAGAAGTGCGAAGAAATTTTGATTGACTTCTTCCTTGGTAAATAAAATTTTCCATGTCACACACGTTTTTTGTTCCTAGTGACTGATTGAATTTCTGTTTACATAGAATATTTTCAATCATTATTTAATATTTCGAATATTTTTTGAGGTAGAGTAGGTATCAAAATATGAGTAACTTTTGGCTTTGACAATTTAATAACTCCATAACATTTTGAAGTAAATAAAAATTTTCTGTGATAGCGTTCAATCCATTTCTGGACTTGGAGAAAGATTTACTAATCATGAGAATATAGTCCAGTCAACAAGTGCTTTTTTTGTTCAATTTTGTTCATGAGACTCGGAAAAATGTGAACAAGGTGTCATTCGATTCGAAAGAGCATAAAGATATTTTTTGAAAAAATTTAAGTATCGTTCTTGAAAATTGTAAAACTTATAATCAATTTACTGAAAGAAAAAATTATCTCAAAAACTAATTGATATTTTTGATATCTAAATACATATACAAAAAAAAGAAATTTTCTAAAAGAAAGTCTCCCGGAACTGTAGGATTAATATTTATAGTTTTCTCAGAGTAAAAATACGGCCGACAACGGGTAGTCTGGCTTGCGAAAGTAGCGCTCATTTGAGACACTTGTTCAACTATATTAAATATTAAATTAAGGAATGAAAAATTTCAGGTTCTTACTGGATAGGTAAATGAACAATAATCCAGTGACAAAACATTTTTATCGCGATTTTTCATTTGGTTATGCAATAGTTTTTTGCTGCTTGAACAAGAACATTGCAAGTCTAATAACTGTTAAACTATAGATCTGATACTTTTCCTTTCTTGGAGCTAGTTTCAAAAAAATGCAGAATAGATTCCTGTTAAAAAAAATTTTAATTTTTCAGTTTTTTATTAACAATTTACGCACTTTAATTAATCATAACTTTCTTTTCTTGATTCTCTTATAAACAACGCATTTGTTTATAACAATTTTTTAAACAGTAGGAGATGAATATTGAAAAAACCATTTCCACACAGCTTCCGATAATAAAACACGGATCATTAAAATTATAAAAAAAATTTATTTTGATTTTGCAAAACTATACCTACGTAAATTGTCAATGAACAACTGAAAAATTGAAATTTTTTCAAGGGAGATTTACTCTGAAGCCTTATAATAATAGCTCCAAGAATGAAGAATTTTTTCAGATCCATACTGAATAGTTATCACACTTACAATTTTCATGTTCAAGTACCAAAAAATTGTTAATTAACTATTGCATAACTAATTCAAAAATTGCTATTATCGCTGAATTATTGCTCATCATTCACCGATTTAGTAAGTGTCTGAATTTTTCATTCCTTAATTTTCATATTTAATATGGAACAATAATTGTTGAAGTGTCCTAAATGGGCGTGACTAGCCCAAACCAAATAACCCGTTTTCGGCTATATTTTTACCTATCTGAGAAAACTATGAATATTGATCCTACAGTTCCAGTAGTTGGGTCTTTTTTTTGGGAAATTTCCTCTTTTTTTCGAATCTTTCTTCAGATTTCAAGAATCTCTATTTATTTTTGACATATTGGCAAAGAACCAAACCCCCTCTTTTTCAGTATATTGTTTACTTTCACAATTTTCGCGAGCGAATTTTTATTTTTCTCAAAAAAAGTCTATATGCTATTCCGAATCGAGTGAAACCTTGCTCATATTTTTCCGAGACTGCTGAAAAAAGTTGAACAAAAATGCACTTTTTGACTAGACTAAACATGTTGGAAAGATTTTCGATGTTTTTCAAGCATGATTTATACGAAATTGAAAAAGCAGTTGATAAATTCATCAAAACTGATGAGTTTTATCAAAATTTTTTTACTGCCACACCTGCTGTTCTCGTAACTTGAAAGTGTGGAAGAGATATTTAATCCGTAAAGGCGATGTTAAGCCTAAAAATTCAATAATAAAGCTTGATGATTGCCTAAAAATTTTTTTTTCGAATATCAATATGTTGTTCAGAATATTAGCTATGCTGCAGGTATCGACGTTTGAAGCGAATAGAAACGATTCAAAGGTGCACGATAAAAGAAGTGGACTTGTTCATTGCAAATTAAAAACTTATGTTTGTCTAATTTTTTGTTTTTGAAAGGTTTGGCTGCTCTGGCAATTCATCGTGACATTGGAATCACAGCTGACGAAGTCATGAATGTCGAAAAACGCCGAAAACTAGATTTTTTTCTCTAATTTTTCCAAGAATATGTTCAATGATTTATATATCCAATTTAATATACATAATTCAATTTTACTAATTCTTGATAATTTTTTTCCAATTCAAATAATTCGAATTTTTTGCAATTTAATTCAATTTTTCTGCTTATTTTCTACTATCTACATGAAAGATTATTTTTATCAACAAGAATAGAACTTTAGAAGAAAAACTTATGAAATTTTGCACTAAGTCATATCCCCCCCACATCGCAAAAAGCTATCTACGCCACTGCCTACATGTATCGTCTTTTTAGTCGTATTTCCCAGAAAATAAAAGACTTCTGCACTGTATCGAACTTGCCAGTGAGGTACGGGTTTAGTTTTTGTTCTATTACTCCCGGATGACGGTTATAAAACTTTTTTTTTTATGTATGATATATACTCATTATATATCATCATCATCATCATCATATGCAGCTATGGTCTACCGTTAAGTACGGTGCAGCCTCCTCGCATATCCTTCCTTCATTTCTGCCCATGTATTACGTTGTTGAGCAGCATTATATATATATATATATATATATATATATATATATATATATATATATATATATATACCTATATATATATATATATATATAAATATATATATATTTATATATATAATTATATATATATATATATATATATATATATATATATATATATATATATATATATATATATATTTTATATATATATATATATATATATATATATATATATATATATATATATATATATATATATATATATATATATATATATATATATATATATATATATATATATATATATATACAGAGGTGGATTAAGCGTTCAGAGCGCCGTAGGCAAGCATCTCATCGGCGCCCCTATGTTAAACATAAATCGTACTATAGTTTGACCTAAACCGATGTACCGCCCCTTAGGAAAACGTGGTGAGATGGGGGTTAAGGAAAAAAGAGCATGAGTTTACATGAGATCGATATTGTCGGATGAATCTTACGATTTCGGTTTACAATATTTTAAAGCTTTAAGGTACGACTGGTGTATAAACCCGAAAATTATGAAATTCCCCATATAATAATATCTGGCATACGACACTCGTATCAATTAAATTATCGAACATAATAAAAATGAATTGAATCATTAAATCTAATATTTCATTTATACACTATAATATATCGAAGTTAGTTAATACTAACTTCAATAATTATATTATAGTTACTTAATTCGAACTCGATACTATAGATAGTGACCTAGTCCCGGTCGAGAAATTTGGGAAACGAACGTCGTCGTGAATTGTCTGGTGCTTTTATAAATTTTAAGAATTTATTGATAGTTGGTTAATAAAAAAATCAATTTACGAATCATTTAGTTAAACACGGATACAGGTTTAAATTTTCAACAAGATCTGAATTTTTAAGTATACTTAAAATGAACTTAAAGGCACTGCTAACTTAAAGTTAGATATAATTGGAAATAATTGAATTATTTTCAGAAATTATTTAAAGTAAAAATGAAATTATAATGGTATGTATGTTAAATTAAGCAGCTTTTTACGCTCAACTTCAAAGTTGCTAATTTTCAATTACTTGTTGTTACAGCTTAAATGATATATCTTGCGAAATTGTCAACATCTTCATAGTTCAAAGATTGCAAAAAGTTTGATTCTATGTTAAGTATTGCTAACGAATTTAATCCCATATCTGTCATTGTTGAGCGAAGATAATTTTTCACTCTCTCTAGACAGGAAAAGCTCCGCTCACCACTGCAATTGCTGACTGCCGTCGAAACACAATTCTTAAAGCTATGTTAACGTTTAGATAAATTCTTTCAAGTTCTTCATTTCTTAGACCTTTAAAATAGCGTTGGTTGTTCGGGGCAGTTTTCCGTCTCGAGCTACTGTTGTTAAGTAAGAACGCAAATTGATACATTCATCCACAAAACACTTTTCTAAATCACCGAAATACATTGTTAGATACTCTCGTATTTGCTCTATTTTGAACCTCTTCAGTGCTCAAATTGGTCAAGTTGTTTGAAATTGAAAATTTACTGTAAAAATTACTGTATGATTCTCGTCTCTTTTGAAGTTCAACCACAAGTCAGTCTATAATTTCTGAAAATACTATCACTCTGAATGTGTCCCGACCAGATACTGAAGAAGTAATATCTTCGGCAGGCTCATCTGCTGTGAGCTTTTTCTTCCGAATCCTCTTTTTATCCTTTTCATATTCTCTGGCTAGTTAGAGTTCCAAGGCTTGCTGCTCATAGTTATTACAATTTTCCCCTTTCTGCAGAAACTATGTGAATTAGAACAAGGTTGCTTGTAAGGCGTAAGTTTTAGTCAGTCTCATCCGTTAAATTTATCTTTTGCTATAATTTGAAATAGTTTTTATTGTCTAAGTAGATGGCTTACTTACTGGCGCAATTAAAAATATACAATATAGCAATTGTATATTTTTTCTCTATTTTACAATTTGCCCATAATCCGCTTCTGTATATATATATATATATATATATATATATATATATATATATATATATATATATATATATATATATATATGTTATTAGTACCCTTATACACCCCCTTTACGCTCCACATCATTTGTTACGTCAGGACGGACGAGTGGTACAAGCACTAATGCGCCTTACCAATGCAGCAGTAGGGAACTACTGCGCACGAGAGAACAGTCAAGGAAGAATCATCGTGTATACTTTACCGTATGAACAAGTTGTCAATGTCAACGTGAGAAGCAATAAACGAAGTTGGTTTAAATAGTTATTGCTATTTGTGTAAACCTAACCATGTATTTAACATACATATATATATATATATAAATATATATATATATATATATATATATATATATATATATATATATATATATATATATATATATATATATATATATATATATATATATATATATATATGTATATATATATATATATATATATATATATATATATATATATATATATATATATATTCAAATTTCAACCAGGTAATTAAAGAATAGTCAAAATTTTATTTTGCACACAGATCTTGTACGTCCAAACAATACATAAAAAAATATATATTTGGCCCGCCTAAATATTGGAATTATTTTATGTGGCCCTTCCCTTAATATATTTTCCCATCCCTGGTCTAGTGGTTTCATCGTGAGCGCTTGTCATGAAAGCACTAGACCAGGGATGGGAAAATAGATTAAGGAAGGGCCACAGAAAATAATTCAAATATTTAGGCTGGACAAAAATATATTTTTTAATATATTGTTTGGACGAACAAGGTCCGTGTGCGAAATAAAATTTTGACTATTCTTTGATTATCTGGTTGAAATTTGGCTCTAAGTTACTAGAAATACCTGTA
The DNA here is from genome assembly GCA_030704885.1 of Cynegetis impunctata. NCBI lineage: Eukaryota > Metazoa > Arthropoda > Insecta > Coleoptera > Coccinellidae > Cynegetis > Cynegetis impunctata. Next base: position 6,913 of record JARQZK010000751.1, read on the forward strand.
TGATATATACTCATATATATATATATATATATATATATATATATATATATATATATATATATATATATTTATATATATATATATACCTATATATATATATATATATATAAATACATAAATATAGCATAATTATGACTGTAAATTAAATTAGCTTTTTAGGAAAATACCGTGTGTGTTCATGTTTTGTTCCGTTTTTCAAAGCTAAAAATGTGTTCGACTTGTCGAGTTTCCCAGAGTGTCGAGAGTAGAGTTTTCGGGGTTCTATTTTGTTGATCATATGAATCTAGAAAGCTTAAAAAACTTTTAAAACTCACTATTTTTCATCTAAAATAAAAAAAATTATATATATATATATATATATATATATATATATATACCTATATATATATATATATATATATATATATATATATATATATATATATATATATATATATATATATATACCTATATATATATATATATATATATATATACCTATATATATATATATATATATATATATATATTATATATATATATACTATATATATATATATATATATACATATACATATATATATATATATATATATATATATATATATATATATATATATATATATATATATATATATGTATGTATGTATATCTATATATACAAATTCATGGGTATCATCAAATCCTGTTTAAAAATATTTTGGAAGGCCTTATACCATTTAATTTATCTGAATATTGTTAGTTACATGACTGGAGGACATGTTTATGAATATTTTTGCACTTCCGGTACTAAAGTGCCGACTTTAGTCCCGTATAATAGGGACATAAATGTATCTTTGAGTCCCTAGGGAAATAAAGTTGCATTTCAAATCTCTAGGGACATATAGTAAAAATCAAACTTTACCGCAGCTACACTATTAATAACTAGGACAAAAATTAGGAAATATTCCATTATAAAACTCTATTGATTGAATTTACATTGTAAGTGATACTTACATTACTTATTACAATTTGATGAAACTAAATGGGCGATTATTTGTATTTGATAAGTGAACATTAGAGGAAATTGAAGAAATGTCATGTTCTTGACGTGTCTGTTGTGATGTACTAGCCACTGGTGATGGAGGTCTCATTTCATAGCCAAGAATTTTCCCTGCTATAGATTAGATTTGTTGGTTATAGAATTTTCAACATATCCTTCTGCTACAGCCGAAAAATCGATCAATCTGTTCCCTAGTAAGCACTTTAGACTTTTTGTTCTGCAACCAAGATTTTTGTCCTTCAAAAAGGATAAGTTTGGGAAATATACTGATGTCTATGTTTGCTTGATGTTAATCATTGCTTTCAGCATTGAGTAGTACGACCAGAGTGTAGACGCACAAAACTTATTTGATTTTTCTTTGAAATAAACCAACAGCATTTTCATTGTAGTTTACCACTTTTTTCTCCTTACACTATTAACAAAGCCCTCATATTGCTGTTGGTAAATTTTTCTCGATTTTTTGGGTATTAATTCTTCCGTTATCATGTCAGCTGCTTTATCTATATGAAAATTTATAGATTCATTCATTTCTTGATTCATTTTCTTGATATTCTGCTAGATAAATTACGATTCGTTTAAATGTCTACATTAATTGAAATGTCACTGAATTGAAAAATTTTGTTGACACTGTCACTGTTGCTATAACGTTAACTCCTGAGTAATCCAAGTACCGTGTTTATATAACTCATCAAAATTATTATAATTGTATCAATGTTGAAAGTTATAATACTTGGGAGTGCAAGAAATAGCGTATATGCCTCAGGACTAAAGAGATATTTTATCCCTTACGTGATTATTGATAAACATCACGTGCGGGATTAAAACATTCACTTTAGTTCCTTGTTATATAATACCTATACTATTTTATGTTAGACTTTTAAATTCAAGCATATAAATATCTTGGGAAAATCCACTTCCAATGGCATGAGCAAAATATATATATTTCCTTACAAAATTCAATTTGAGTATCAAAAAAATGAACACCGATTATCACTTTAAAATTCATGTAGAGGCACAACCTTTAAAAAATACATATATAGTAAAAACCTGGATCCGACTTGATCAGACCTCAAGAGAAATTATGATTTTCTTCCAAGTTCGTTATTATTTGTTGTCGTTATTAAAAGACGAATCCCAAGAAATGGAAATAGACAAACCATTCACTTTCCATTTTCTACTGCGCGACGTGCCTTCATCCTTTGTGTTCACTTCAACGCCTCTCTCCTCCCTTGGTTAACTAGAGCGTCTGTTGGAGCTCCAAGACGACGTCGACAACTAAGATCACGAGAAGTCTACGTCTGAAGACGACGCCGGCGATAATATCTCCGATTTCCCCAACACCGTGGTCGACCACATGGGACCTGGCTATTCCAAGCAGGCGAAGAGTTATTAATTTAATTGATCTCAATTAAATTTCCTGCCACCTGGGAATGAGATATGTGTTACAGTAAATTGAAACTTACGAGTAATCAAAATGAAGAGTAGCTGGAGGGTGAGGGGGGTTTCATCACTCCTCATGGACTTGTTTTGTACTAACATTCATTTGTACAACTTATTCAATCTATTCATGATTATTATTATATAATATGAAATTTATTTCATCATTTTCTAAAAGAGGCCGATTCTAAAGGGGTAGTTGATTTTGATCACTCCTCATGAACTTGTTTCGTACAGGCGGAGAAGCAAGTACCCAGTTAGGCTGTGTCGAACATGATTGCTACATGCTATACACCACCTCTCACCTACACCTTTCTAAAATGTAACTTTAGTTAACATTTACTATTCTGAACCATATGAAAATGATTTGTGATGATACGAAGACGATTTTATGAAATTAAACAAGATAAATTGCTAAAAATTTGCAAATTTGAAAAAAACGCCTTATCTCGGAAAGCATGGAGTATACCGAAACAAAATAAATTTCAAAATTTAGCAATGCCTACCTATCTATTTAGTTTAATAAAGGTATGCACGGTCATAGTCAAAATACTACTCCTTTATGATCAAAACGACCGAAAACTGAAAAAATTGCAGTTTTTAGGCAAGGAAACTAAGTTCCGGGGGAGCACCAAGCTCGAAAAATTGACCAGAGTATACTCCATGTCATCTCGAACATTGTGTGCCAAATCACTACTACCTGATTCCATGTACGTGAGATCGATTTTAGATGAAAATTTTACTGGACTAACAGTAAACCTTCTCTAAAGATGAAGAGATTGTCTGCTGCCAATGTTATTCCTTGCTGTTGCTGGGATTTAAAACGATCTTCTTTCATTATTTACTTTGGAAAATATAATACTATCAATGTTGAGTATTACTCAAACTCATTGCAGCGTTTAAATGACAAAAATAATACCACAGCATAACAATGCTTCAGTACATTTGTCCCTCAATGCATTGGCTAAAGTTAAAGATCAAATTTTTTCGTCTGGCCTAGATCTCCGCAAGTGGTCATCTGTGTTTTAAAAATTGAAACCAAAACTGCAAAAAGGCAGTTATTGGGGATGTGAATAGCTGTTTCCAGGAACTTAAAAATTTGCATTATGAAGATGTTATAACTAAGTTAGAGTAACAATATTAAAAATTATAAGGCTTATTAAGAAATTATGTTGAAAAACAAAATCAAACAAAATTCAAAAAAATAGTGAAAACACAATTCACAATTGAGAAGTAAAACAGCATTACTTTAAGAACACTAAATAACTGATTGAGAACCGGACTATTTAAAATGTATATGAATATGAATGAGTGATTGAAATCATGAGCAATTTGTACACACAAAAATATCTTGTACAAGCAGTTAGGATTTCTACTCTTTTTAGTCTTAAAAATGACAGCAAAAAAGGAAACAAAAAACACATGAGTACACAAGTATACTGAAAACAAATTTTATTACCAATCTTTGTACAAATGCATCACAAAAACGCTCAGAATATTAATTTGCAAATTTAATTATCATACACCTTTGAAAATGTTTTTAAATATTAAAAGAGTGCTTCTTCAACAATAAAAGAATCTGAAGCAAATCAAACAAATCGTACATAAAATTTGTAAAGTACATAAAGTCAAAAAAAGGTATTTTTAGTCACCTTAATATGCAAAATGTCAGAAATATATTTGAAGGAAAGAAATAACAAAACATACTTCTGGTAAAGCTAAAGTACGATATAACAGAAATTAGTTAAAACTGCCTCTTACCTACAAAATTAAAGTAAAAAAAATTTAATCAAAAATAAATTTATTTATAACAGAATTTATGATCCGAAATAGAAATTACGGTCAGGAAAAATTCTAAATCTTTTATGGAAAACAAAAATTTTAATTATTCATCACTTCAAAATTTCGAAAATTCAATATCCAAACCACAGCTTACAATTCATCCTTGAGCAACGTGTACCTATTTTTACTAGGTGCCAATTTTCTGAATGTACTTTCAGGTGGAGTTGTTTCGGGTATGTCGTTACTTTCTTCTGCCCCATAGTGGAATTCACGATGCAATTTTCCAGAATACAAATCTTTGATGAACTGTTTCAGTTTTCCGGGAATCTCTATATCTTTATAATTTGGGAAAAGATACATGTGCCTGAAACTATCAATTGCAATAAGAGGAAGATCTTTTTCACTTTTGCCAAGATGATGAAGTGGGTGTGCGAATCTTTTTCCATCTGCTGTTAAAAAGTTAATGCTTTCTGTAACAAAGAATATCACATAAATGAATATAATTAAAGTGAAATAATGAATAATTTGTCATTCTTCAGGCAAACAACTGAAACCCACTCAAAATATATTTTCTTTAAGTTTCCAAAAAAATTAATATTTCAGGAGAATCTTCGTTCAATGAACTGATGCTATGTATATAGTCTCTAAGACTATCTACATAGCACTTAATTGGTAGCAAAGCGCAATATCCATCATGTATGTGGCAATCTACCAGTTGTAAAAAATTTCAATCAATGCAACATTATCTAATCTAACTGAAATGAAAAGAGGTCTAGTGCAAAAGCCATTTACCAAGAATTCTCCATAATTATATTCTTACTGAAACTTGAATTAATACTCACGTTTTTCTGATATCAAGTCACTTAGAACAATCTCGGTATATCGCTTGATACTCTCCTTATCATCCTGGGCATGAAATAGAATGAGAAATGGTAAACCCTCCTCTGTTAATTCTTCAGCATTTTCAAAAGTAATTTCTCTCACAAGTGGAACACACATTTCTGATATCCAGATATGCATTTCATCAAAATTGGTCATTGATCCGTTATAAGTAACGTCCAGATCATTAGAGCGATCTTTGTCTGGCCTAAATACAATAATAGGATGGCCTGGTGGGTGCATTTGTCTGGAAGCTTCTCCGAAACCAACATGAAATTGACAATCCTCTTTAAGATTGGTCGCAACTCTTCTGAATATACTGTACTCTGGTTGATCTCTTCTATCAAAGTATCCTAAAATAATACTTCAGTTGCTAGTGTACTAATACCTTCTAGCCTTATTGACAGTTATATAATTATGAACTCAATAACAACTACTTAGGTCTTTTAAGCTTATTGAAGGAGATTCAACACTACTCTCTTTTGTTTCTTCAATGAGAAAAGATTAAAACAAAATTAAACTTTTGATCTGCATGTAATGTCTAATACAGAAAGCGGAATAAACTTCTTAAATTAGAATGAGATAGAGAAACATAATAAATATTTAACTGGTACTAAAATGAACCAAATACTGATTTAAATTAAATTATGAGCCAGTCACAACTAAAATAGACTGACTCAAACATAAAAAAATAAATTATACAAGCAACAGCTATCATACAATAAATTCTGAGAATTTAATAGAAAATCCATTTCACATATGGTACTTATACTATAAAGCAGGTCCTGGAGACATAACTTGATTTAAGAAATTTTGTGCATCAGTAAGCAGTAGGTAATCTTACTAAAAGTATGACATAATTTAGATAATTTTTGAGAAGTCTTACGACAGATATAATATATAATACATAGAGGTACTGAAGCCATATTCGATACGAAACTAACCTTTCAATTTAAAATTAAATTTTACTCACCTATAATCATTCTTTTATTAGACTCAAGAGTAGATAATTCACTTAAGCTATTAAATTCTTTTATAGGATCTTCTAGTTGCTTCTTTATAAACTCAACAAATGCTTCAACTGACCTCTGGCCCCTATACTCCCTCTTCGCAGGTTGACCATTTCGAATAATTTTCAAGGTTGGGTACTTTGTAATATGGAATCTGGACGATATATCAGTTTCTTTATCACAGTCTACTTTGCCCATTACTACTCTGCCAGCATCAGGGAATTCTTGTTTCACTTTGTCTGCTGCTTCGTCAAATATTGGCATCAATATATTACTGAACCTACACCATTCAGCATAAAAGTTTAGGAAAACTAGCTCATTAGAGGCTAAAACAGAGATGAAATAATGAGACAAATGTGTTGATGATTTAAGCTGAATTATTCAAATATCTTAGACTACTATTCCACTGTGAAGCATTAATTTCATACCTAAGGTCATATCTACATTACTTTGGGTTAAATCAACTGCTCCACTGTTGGTTGGATTATTGAATATACATCCTACCTAAAAATATATTCAAATTATAGGTGATACGCCACTAATCGGTTCTAATTTTAATGAACTAGATTAGTATGGAGGTCTCTTTATCAACTTGAATTTTTATCATTCCAATTTCTAACTTACAATATTTAAGTTATAACAACTTACCATGAATAGTAGTAGGAACAAGCCCTTACCAGTTCCTATAGTTCTTACTTTACATATGTACATATTTTCTACTGTAATTAAATTAGCTATGATCACAATTTTATACGAAATTCTAACTTAAAGCAATAATGCAACGAATAGTAACCGACTTAATTAACACAAAATAACTTCGCCGATAATGAACGTCACCCAACCTTGCGATTTTCCTTCTAATGTATCCACTTCGAACCAAATAACATCGGCATCGCAGACATTGACAACTGTGAACTGACGCATGTTTGACATAAATTGCATTCACTCATATTCCTTAATCCTTATCTCTATGGTATTCACAGACCACGTTGAGAAATACATGTTCAAAATCACAGATTGTATACCTATATTCTTTTTTGTTTCACTTTAAATTATCCTTATAGCCCGGTCAAGTTAGCCCGTAAAATAGGGGTATTCCTGCATAAATTCCCAAGAAGCTGAAAATTCACATGAACGTTAGGGATGCCATTAGAATGAAATTGTCAAAAGTCCCCATCGATCCCAAGAGTGCAAAAAAATTTATTCAAGTTGAAAGTTAACAAAAATGTGTTTTAAGCGAAACGGTTAGTTTTATGATAAATATAGCTCAGACAAAAATTGTAGACCATGTAATTATCTATTACAATTGTCCGAACACTTTCTTCCCTAACTGTCGCTACACCACTCTCGCAATATCTCGTCGTGCTAGATAGTTGAAAGTATTCTCGCGATAGTAGGAGCGAAAGATTCCTTTCGCTCCTACTGTCGTAGCGAATATAATTCAAAACAGTAAAGGGCGATAGGCTCCGTAGGTAGCTCAGTGGTCAGTGCGTTGAACTACTGAGCAGAAGATCAGTGGATCGAATCCCGGCTGAACCAACGAATTAATGCGAAGCCACCTCTCGGAAGGCAAACCACTGAGAAGTATTCTGCCTAGTAAAGCCACTCTATAAAGACGTTCGGAACCTTCGTAAAACTGTAAGTCCACTGAATCACGCACAACACGAATAGTTGTAGAGAGGTCGCCTACGCCTGAAACCGGGTGTGACTGTCTGCCGGCTTAAGACGGCCCCAATGTCTTTGAGGACGTCTAAAAGATTATTATGTCGCTGATTCAAAGCAAATTCGCAATTCAACTTTTGACAAATTATCACTTTTTTTATTATACAGATTTTTTCGTGTTTAAATTAAACAATAAAACTATAACATTCTCCAGCCCCAAATGAACTCTTCATATCTTGTTGACATCGAGAACACATAACTTTGAAGTAGGTCGTCTGTAAATACCATTTTTCGTCTTCACATCGGTGACTCTAACCTTTCCGTCTTTCCCAGGGAACACAGCTACGACGATGCCTTTCAGCCACACATTTCTGGGAGATTGATCGTCAACAACTATTACGACATCCCCAACTTCTATGGTTACATCTAAGCCGGGAGTGATTGCAATGCTGGGCGAGCCAGAGGGTTGTAGTGTTGACAAACCGTATTCGCTGTATCGTGTTCGTTGAACATGATTGAGATAAAAGATAAATGTGAATAAAAGAAAAAAATACTTTTGTTTTAGTAAATTAAGTTCCTGGTACATATGTTTTTTCTTCTTGATAATATTTTTTTCACCTTTAAATTATAGGTATTTACAGGGTAGAAAATTTTCGATGTTTGTATAACTATACAAGGTAAAAAAAAAAAATGGAGGGCGCATACTCAATCTGTTTTGTCGAGACAAATTCACTGGCGAAACCCAAAATTCGCTGTCTTCTTTAGTTTTCGAGTTATAAACAAAAATTTCATTTTTCCACTTTAAGACAAGTGTGCATATCATGGTTGTTTGTGAAGTCACGAGATAATAACTTTTACATTCTTTAGGCATTTTTTTCTGAAAACAGTGGTAGAAATGTATTTTTTCAAATGGGAATAATGGTTGGCTGTGGTTTGGTTGGATTGGATTTTTTCCCCTTTCTAACGATGTATAATATGTCAGGTTGCTTTTGATGTGTAAGGCTTTAATAGCAAGAATAATATTTTAGTTAATTACCTTTTGCGTTTTTATATGTACCTATTTCATGTAGGCAGGTGACATCTATGACAGAGCTTGTCCGTTTCTTTCCATCATAATATCAATTAACTGATTTAATCGTAAAAGTCAGGATGTCGTACAAAAATCACGAGAAATATGATATGTTAGAAAGCTTTATTCAAAGTAATAACAGTTGTGATATTACATCTGAGATATATTTCAATGGCTATCCAGGAAGAAGACAACCTAATAAATCTATTTTCAACTGATTAAAAGAAAATCTAATTAATTGTGAATCATTCAACAAGCCAAGACCAAAATATTAGATATTTACATAATTTTTTTTATAAGACATTACAATTATAAACAACAATACAAATTACAATAAATGTTTAAACTTATGTTCATTGTGGTTGATACATAAATTACATCTCTTTATATCATTCTGAACTGCATTATGAATATGAATATTTGAAACTGAATTCACAAAGAATAAATTTACGTGGCTGTCGTGTTTTAACGTATCATATATATCAAGAAAATCTTAATAACCAACGGTACTACGAAATTTTGAATCAGTAAATTATTGAGGAATTCATGGACAATCCACTCTTAGTTGAGACACAAAATCAGTTCTTCCAACATGATGGTTCACCGCTTCATAATATAAGTACCATTTCAGAATTGTTTAATACTAATTTTGGAAATAACTGGATGATGAATGATATTACAGTCAGGTCGCCACCACAATCACCTGACTTAACACCACTGGATTTTTTCTTTCGTGGGTATATAAAAGACAATTATATAAGAAAACCAGTAACAATATAAATGAACATAGACAAAATTTTATAGAATGTGAATTACATTTCAAATATTAATCTTCTTCTTCTATATATATATAATACAAGCCGAAAAATTGAATCCAGTCTACAGCAAAAACCATATTTTTTAAATTTCTGAAATTTGGTGGGAAGTTGAGTCTGATCATGTAGATTCCCACTAAGACGGGGTTTTTTGAAATTCCGCCGTTAAAGGGTTGAAAAAGGGTAAAACGTCTTTTTTGATGTTTCTCGCAAAATAATGGACTTAGCGATCCCGTTCTTCCACTAAAATGTTAAGTAAAATGAACTCTAGAAAGTAGTTTCTCAGTTTTTTGAAATTCCATCATTTAGGGGTGCAAAAGGGGTAAGTCTGTTTTTTTATATTGGCTATTTCCGGCAAAATAATCGACTTAGCGATTCCGTTCTTCCACTACAATGTTCCTTATAATTTTATTAAAAAACCATTTTCTGCATTTTTTGATGTTGTATCATTTAGGGGTTGAAAGAGGCTGAAATGTGTTTTTCGTATATTGGCTATTTTTGGCTGAATCTCGCAAAATAATTGACTTAGTGATCCCGCTCTTTCACGAAAATATTAAGTAAAATTAACTTTAGAAAGTAGTTTCTCAGTTTTTTGAAATCCCATCATTTAGGGGTGAAAAAGGAGTGAGTCTGTTTTTTTTATTGGCTATTTCTGGCAAAATAATCGACTTAGCGATTTCATTCGGCCACTAAAATGGTCCTTATAATTATCTTGAAAAACCACTTTCTCCATTTTTTAAAATTCGATCATTCAGGGGTTGAACGGGGGTGGAATAAATTTTTGGTATATTGGCTATAAAGTGTATCTATAGAATTTTTGAAGTATAGAAATAATGATAAGTATTACGTACGATACGCAATATGTACGAAATTTAGAGCATACAAAAAAGTAAATCTTAAATATTTTATTTTATACAAACGTTGTAATCCTTTTTTTTTCAAACACTATTTTGTATATGAATTATATTTTTTTCGTGCAGACCATTCTTTGAGTTTTCTACTAAACAATTTGTCATAATAGTGTGTTGAAATCACACAATCATTACACAATCATACACAATCATTGTCATAATAGTGTCATACTAGCAATAGTATCTTGGTATATAAAGGTGTTTACAGAACGATTCTGAGGGATTAAAAAAGAAAAAAAATTTTGACAGTATGACACGGGCTATTGGCATCGTGGATTTAACACGACGCCACCCGGTGAGGTAAAGGCCGTAAAGGGTCAATATATAAATTTCTTCTCAATACGCGGTGAAAAGTCATAAGTCTGTCGACTGACATAATCACTACTGCGCCGCTGTCTGTACGCACGGTATTATGCCTATCGGTATGCTTTATAGAGAAATTTAGGAACGCGGAACGAGTGAACTCAGTAAAACTCGAAACTCGAAAGTCAAGATTCATACGTATACATATATGGATACGCGGAAGAAGCCGCGACGGGTCCCGAAAGTATTGTATATATGCATAATGCAGTTTAGAATATTATAAAGATAGGTATTTAATTTATGTATTCATAAAGAACATCAGTTCTTCAAAACATTTATTGTAATTTGTATTATTTCCTTATAGTTGTAATGTCTTAAAAATTAGATGTAAATCTCTAGATTATACAGAAAAAAACGTGCCTTAAGAATGTCTCGTAATTTCTCAAACAACCATGATATGCACACTTTCATATTTTGGTTTTCGCCATTAAATTTAACTCGAAAAAGGAGATCAAAAATGCGCCCTCCATTTTTTTTAATCTCCTATAGTTACCGAGATACCCCATACAAACATCGAAATTTGCCCACTCTGTAAGCACTCTTATCGTCACACCGCAAGCGTTGTATCAATAAAGACAAATATGAGCCAAATCATTTTTTTTTAACTTTCAGTTTACAAGAAAATGTTTAAAAAAATATTTATGAATTACTACGTGAAAACTAGAGGGGGAGGGAGGGGGTCTTGGAATATACTACGGATGGTCACCGAGGGGGGGAGGGGGATAAAAAGTTGTAAAAAATAGGTCACGTAGTTTGGGTACGTTCCCTAATGTATGAAACATTCACTCGTTCATACGTAATAATTGAAAAAACTTTTCGGATCTTCTACGATAAGGTCTCTTATTAGTGTTTGGGAAGCGCAAAGCATATTTCTTCTTTATATCCACTTTCTCACCCATATTTTCTTAGCTTTTCTGTCTTTCTTGATTACCAAGCCATACTTGAACCTCATAATATACAAGATGAAAATGTTGTTGAGCAGAAGTTGGAGCAAGAAAAGGTAATTGCACACGTATTTTATTACAAGTAAATTTTGCTAAAGATAAGTAACGTAACTTATTTATACAAGTAACTTTTTTTGGAGCTCCATTTACTGAAATAAGAAAACGAATTATAGTTGAATGCTCCGGAGTATTGCAGACGTTTTATCACAGCCAGTCATATAATATAAAAATAAAATGAGATTTTTAAATTTGGGCTAACCCAATAAACTTTAATTTGAATATATTTGCGATGGTTGTTGAGTCTTGCCTCTGGTTTTAATAAATAAATGATTTTTTCAATTGGTCGAGCGGTATGTGATACCAACAGATCAACGTCTTCATCAACAACAATATTTACATCAGTGAATTGATTTAATGAAGTTTCTAAGTCAGCTTGCTTGACTAAAATATTTTCAGTGGTAAATTTTTATTTTAGCGTTGCGTTGTGATGAACCGAGACATATGATGAATGTTTGACAAGAATTTCCGTTGAGTGTTAGCTAGTTGGGACTGCCATAAATTGGTCGAAGAGAATATCAGTAGAAGAATGATTTTCCCATTCTTCGACGTTGTTCTGCGGCTTTAATATTTTTAGAAGACTCGGTATAACCATCAAATACTACGGTCACTCTTATCAAAATATTAGCAATTACCACGTGTTTTCACTACCAGAGAACTGTCACGTCGACAATTGAGCAGCAGTCTGATTTTGCTCAAGGCAGACTTATACTTACTGAAGGAAGGCGAAACACATTATTGAAACGCTATGCAACCCGACCTAACGCGACGCGTGTTGACCGTGTTGGTATGTGCACACTGCACATCGGTTGTCGACACGTTTTGCGCGTAGTGTTTCAATAATGTGTTTCCGCCTTAAGGTTGAGCCACACATATCCGCACCGAGCCCGCACCGAGACACGGCCGTGTGTCGGCCAATAAGTTCAAAGCCACAACATTTCCGACATACGGCCGCATGACGGCCGTACCTACTACGAGCGTGGTCGGTAGTTTCAGAGTTGGCATCACGAAGTTGTGAGTGTCAAAAAACTATAATGTTCGCCAACTTTTTGAAGGCGAATTCTGCACGTTATTTTCTCATCTAATGGACGATGACACCAAATTTGACGAATTTCTGAACTTGAGAACTAAAGATTGAACAGTAAAAAATTATCAATACTATCGATTTTACTAGGTTGAACAGAAAAATTGTCCCCCCAGTAGCTAAGCTCTAGTCTCCATTTCTACTATATGCCGAGAATCTATCAGACAACGCACCGTGTCCGGCAAAAATTAGAACATGAACTATCTCGCACGGTGCGGAGATGTGTGCGTGTGGTTCAACATATAATAGTTTTAATTACAGGATGGGCAAATTTCGATGTTTGTATAGGGTATCTCGGTAACTATAGAAGATACAAAAAAAACAGAATTCAATGTTCATCAAAGAAACGCAGATGAAGGTAGCCTTGGTAGCCCAACGGTAAGGTGTATCGCTTGTAAACCGAGGATCGCGGGTTCGAGTCCCACCTAATTGCTCTTGGAACTTAAATGAGCAAGTGCCAACTCTGTACACAGCATTTCCATAAAAGGTAATCCTAAAAATAGATTTTTGGACACTAGAGCTAACTCCATTATAAATTGTCATATTGGTCCATTTCGCCAAAGGAAAGGAAAACATTGCGCCGTATACCCTTTTGAGGGGTTTCCTGTCCCAGGGTAGGTTCGGACCACCATGTGTGGCCCATCATCAAGAATGGCAGCTTCTAGAATCCACACGTATGTTTTTCGGAAACAAAGAACTCGGTCAAGCTGGAAGTTCTATTTTATTTTCAAGTTCTAGTTAAGCAATGGATATTTGACATGTGAAGTAAAACCACCATTACAAAATAACATTTATTTGTAAAAATAAATAACGAAGTAATTATTTACACCAATAATATACAAATATTCCATTCTTTTTACCTATAAAGCCATTCAAAATGGAATGTAGCTATAGAGACAGGATTCTCATAATAAAATTAAGATATATTTCACTCAAGAAATTAAGTGGTGCAAACATTGGAAAACACTCATTTTCATTGGAAATATGTAAGACATGATTGTTCCAGTTTTTAGGACCACATTAAAATACTCATCCTTTAGCAGAAAGGAATCTAGATCACAGAGTAGGCACTGCCTTGAAAATCACATGATATGGTTCAAATATACTCGTCTATTAATTTATTTATTTCAGATTTTAATACATGAATGTCGTCAATGGCTTGTGTTATCAAATTTGGCACCATAAACTGGCTTTTCGAAATACTGAGTATATATCTAATGGACGAGTTTATTCTATTTTCCAAGTATTAAAATAAGATTGTTACTATTATAGTTCAATATAACTCTACGGCTTGCATAAAACCTTATGTGTATAATAGACTTCGAGAAATTTCCGATGAATTTGATACGAATATTTTAAATTAAAAAATGTATTAAGAATTTTCACAAAAATTAAAGTATTTATATTCTATTTCAAGTGCCGAATTCACAAATTATGGTTTTGTGCATATTTGAATATAATGTTAAACCAATTTCTCAAGAATTTTTTGACCGGATGTAAATTTAACTAGACTTTTTATCTGATTGATAAAAATTGCTTTCTAAATTTGAAAATTCTTCGAATATCTGTACTCTATGATGTTGATTGTTCGCTTCAGTACAGTTGATAGGAGTTCTTGCGAATTCTTCTTCCTCTGGAAGATTAACAGAACAACCTTCGTTTATATCTTTAGTACGTTTACTTAATCTAACCATAGAACTATCTTCCGTTACACTATAGCTTCTTCTCAAACTTGACAGTCGTTTAATTTTTTCATAATTCAATCCTAACAAATGTAAAATTTTATCGGGATTTTGAAAAACATATTCCTTGATTAAATCATCCTCATCCGTTTGTGTTTCGACGTCTACTGAACTTCGTATTTGTCGCAAAGGTTCAGTGTTTGAGGATTCGTCCCAGCAGAACATTTCCGGTGGATGAGATGAACTCCTTGCTAGAATGCTGCTTTCGAAAGAATCTTGCACACGAGCCAGATTAGGATTTGAAATCGCATTAAATGAAGAAGCAACTCCGGAAGATGGCGTTTTCATTTCCTGTAGTGCTTGTATTGCATTTCGAACCTGAAAGATCAAAGTGAAGTGTAGGAGTAGGTAATATATTTGTCTAATAATAATAATCTCCTGAAAGATTTATTCGTATATTCCTACATAAAAATGGACTGATAAAATCAAGTAGCCATTCATTCATTCAAAGTGAAAATGATGAAAACAACTGAGCACATTAATCATAGTTGTTCCAAATGTACTCACTCCTTCATTGCAGTCAGTGCCGGATTGACGTTTTTGAGGCCTATAGGCTGAGAATGGTGGGGGCATCTTTAAATGGACGAAAATCCCCTAATTTCACGGATCACTATCATGTGAATTTTATACTATAGTATGAATTGTGGGTCATAGATTATTAAATTTATATAGTACCTACATATAGCGAAGAAATTCGAATTTCGAGATTTAAAAGTATCGAAGTGTCTCAGGTGTACGTGTTCACATTAAAGTGTTATAGAGAAGTCATATGCATTTTCAGAAATTTCACTACCGTAAACTAAATTAATGAATCTTCCTCAAAATTTTTTAACATTTATTCATTTGTATATCTTGAACTTTACTCTATTATTGAATTGAATTGGCATTCACTTGTTGAAAGTTCATATTCATAACTTTATAAAAAATTAAAAAAACTAACTTTTCACAGGTTGAAATAAAAGTCTATTTCGTCATAACATTGACTTGTTATTACAAAACAATTTATTTATACGAAAATTGAATATAACAGAGGGGTCCCTAGAGAAACTAAATAACAATAAGCAATTCATTCAGAGCTATTAGTAGTTACATTGAACTGATTAAGGAGAGAAGGGTTTACTTCAATCTGGTCGTTAACTAAGTTTCCGGAATTTTTATATTTATTGATGTATAGGGATTCCCAACAGTTGGTTTTATGGAGACTATTTTTTAATTGTAATATATTATAATTGTGATTAAAGGTAAGGTTTCCTTGAATAAGATGGCACGCATAATTAGAGCATATATAGGACGTACAATTAGAAATTTCAAAACTAGAATACACGAACACCAACGTAGCTATATTAAGCAGAAAACTGACTCTAATTATGCGTGCCATCTTATTCAAGAAATCCATACCTTTATTCCCAATTATAATATATTACAATTAGAAAATAGTCTCCATAAAAACAACTGTTGGGAATCCGTATACATCAATAAATATAAAAATTCCGGAAACTTAGTTAACGACCAGATTGGAGTAAACCCTTCTCCTCTCCTTAATCTGTTCAATATACCTACTAATAACTCTGGATTAATTGCTTATTCTTATTTAGTTTCTCTAGGAATCCCTCTGTTATATTCAATTTTCGTATAAATAGATTGTTTTGTAATACCATAGTTTAGTACGAGATGAAGTCAATGGTATGACGAAACGCGTTTACTCAATAGATTTTTATTTCGACCTGTGAAAAGTTAGTTCTTTAAATTTTTTACTCTATTAATTCAGAATGTGTAATATATTATAGTCTATTATTCTTCCAGAGCTCAGGCTTGCATAGAGCCCTGTAGTTACTATGCTTATAGTAGTAGAATATATTTATTAAGAATTTAATGCTCAGTACTAATACTACTCAATACTAACAAAAAATTTTATACTAAATTACAACTTTTCTAGATTTATTTTTAGCAAAATCTTCAATTATAGCACTAACGTCAATTTCCCTCACAATATCGAATTCCGTGATGAGTTTAGTTCGATCTTTCAAACTTGTATCAATCATCGTAGTATCATTTCAAAATTTCCTCTCTAATACAAATTTCAATTTTGGTGGGGGCCTATAGGCTGCAGCCTAATATTGGTAAATCCGGCCCTGATTGCAGTAGTCTATAGAGAATCAGATAGACGTGTGAACATATTCCAACTTTGACGAATGTACATTATGTATATCTAGAAGAGAACAATAATTGAATTCTTTGTAAGGAAAATTTTTGAATTAAGCTAACCTAACCCCCGAAGAGTGGCTCCGTAGTTCAGTGGTCAGTGCGTTGGGCTACTGAACAGAAGGTCGGCGGATCGAATCCCGGCCGAACCAAAAAATTAATGCGGAGCCACCTCTCGGAAGGCACTGGCAAACCACCGAGAAGTATTCTGCCTTGTAAAGCCTCTCTATAAAGACGTTCGGAACCGTCGTAAAACTGTAGGTCCCTTCTATTCGTGTATCACTGCATCACGCACAACACGAATAGTTGCAGAGAGGTCGCCTACGCCCGAAACCGGGTACGGCACCGAAAGAAGAACCCCCGAAGAGGAGAAAGTAGAATATTCATGAAATAGATAAATTCAATTTTAAAAAACATTGTATTTTTCAAAATCAAATTAATTTATCTCAAGAATTAGATACTTTATTGAATTCGGAGGTTAGGTTTGTAGGGTTGGATTTTTTAGGTTTCATTATGTTTCTAAATAAAATAGATTTATATGAACTAACGACCTTCAATATTCAATAATTGCCTTCTATATTTAGTTGCAAAGTTTAATTTCGACTGGAACAAAGATCATTCATAAGAAAACATCTCCATTCCTCTGAAAATTATGCGCCTTTGCTCGGATTCGATCTCATGACATTTAGATTTGGCGCATGCTGGGATGGTCTGTAGTACAGACCAGTTACCAGTTTTAGTGGTGTACAGACTCTGTACACCACATCAAACTGCAGTCATTTCTCACACTCACTTCTATGCTCAACGCAGCAACGTCTTGGTGAAGAGTTGAAATCTGCGAATCCAGATTCTCCATACTGTTCTTTTTTGTTCCCTCTTTTTCTTCTTTTTCCTCTGAGTTAACGTTATCTGACGATGAAGCCAATGGACGCGCAGGGATGTTGACACTCCGCTGTCTTTCTACACGCTGACGTAGCAAAGCAAGGTGATTTGTTGCAATGCCACCAATGCGAGGGCGTAGTTTCATATTTTCCTGAATTTCTTGTAATCTAGAAAAAAAAATAGGAAAATTCAAAACCAAATAATATCACCTGGCTCAGCTTCTAGATTTCTAAATAATATCGAGGACGTCAATTTTAATCCTTTTGTTGTTCATGTTTCAATAACATTTCACTGACATGCATTATTAAATAAAATCGAATAAAAAGTGCGAGTCGGGCTCGCGCACGAAGGGTTCCGTACGATTGACTACGCACCCCTTAAATATTTATTTAATTTTAATTTTATTATTTTTTATCAAAGTAAATATACAATTAAGTATATTGTGACTATTTCAAGTGCCCACCTTTTATTGATATTGAGCAAAAATAGGCAAAAATATGGCGTTTTTTGCATGGGAGCCCCCCTTAAATATTTATTTTATTTTAATTTTATTATTTATTACTGAAGTAAAAATACTGAGTATTTTGTGAATATCTCAAGTGCGTGAATGTTGCTATTATTGATATAAAAGGGCAAAAAAATCGCGTTTGTTGTATGGGAGCCCCCCTTAAATATTCATTTTATTTTGTTATAGCGACAACAAAAATACATAATTTGTGAAAATTTCAACCGCTATCGCGGTTCTTGAGATGCAGCCTGGTGACAGACAGACGGACAGACAGACAGACAGCGAAGTCTTAGTAATAGGGTTCTGTTTTTACCTTTTCGTAATCCCATACTGTTAGTTTGATTTAACGGTATTCAGATGACAATTGAAAAGTCAGTGTTAACGGCCGCCGGCCGTTATAATTTCATAACGGCCGCCGGCCGTTAAGAAATCACTTGTTCAAATATTTATTTCAAAACATCATTCTGCTTACAATAACAACATTGAAATCTTGGTCCACAGCGAGTTGGGAGAATAAACCTCTGATTTTCATTTCGCATAGGCTAATACATCTTCATTAACCACCTTTACATTCTTGCTTTTACGCCACATTTCAAAATTTTCATATTCTTTTTGATATCGCTCTTGAGTTATTTTCGGCAGTTAATTAACACTCGCTGCACTGCACATGATTCTCCCAATATTTCTAAAGGAATTTGATTTTGTTCCTCAATTTCATCAATTCCATCCATGGTCGTCGTTAAAGCGAACTTGAGAACACAAAAAACTGACGTTGTTTATAAAACTGTCAAACTGTTCCATGACAACAGAGTGCACGACGTTGGGATTTTTCTTTTAGAATTGCGAGGTACAGGATTTTTTCTTTCGTCGGAATCAAAATATAATCTTTCAACGGGATTACGAAAAATTTTTAACGACACACGGCCGATACGCAAATAACGGATTCGGTTAGTTATAATCCTCGGCTGCGCCTCGGATTACAATATCCAACCTCATCCGTTATTTGCTACATATCGGCCTTGTTACGTTAATAACTATTTGGGTTAGGAACCCTAAAAATTAGCTTGTTGAGGTAAAATGAGGTTTAAATTGTAAATAATGAAGTACTCTCTCAACATTTTGAACAATCCAATTTCTCTATTTAATTCAACAATGCTACTACTTTTAATTTTAATTATTTAGAAAAAACTTTAAGAATAATATGAAATACCATATATCCAATGTGAGAATCAAACTTTTCCTTAACGCAGCGCCGCTTTTAAGAATAGCACTTTTTGTGATGATATTGAAAAGTTTCTAACGTATACTCTGTGGAATTGTAACAAGTTTCCACGTCGTATCTTTCCACCCTTTCAAAACCGAAGTGGATGTTATTCCCAATGGAATTGAAACTAACAGAAAATATTTCAATGAAACAAAAAGTTGGGGTATCATTAATCAGAAAGCTTTCATTTTTCATATTTTACTTCCTCACGAAAATTTGTCATACGTATTTAGAATATTTGTTTACAAACAAGGTCTTGACAGTTCGTTGACGGTATACAGGGCCGTTCACGGGAAGTGGATTATTGAGTATCTGGAAAACTGATTTTTTTTTTGTGAAAGGATAATTATCTTATCTCAGTTTCTAAGATACTCACATTGTAATTTCATTTTTAAGTGGCTCGCAAATGTATGGTATTTACTTGGTGAAAGTTCATATTCATAACTTTATAAAGAAATAAAATTAAAAAAAAAACTATTGAGTAAACGCGTTTCGTCATAACATTGACTTCATCTCGTACTAAACTATGGTATTACAAAACAATTCATACGAAAATTGAATATAACAGAGGGATTCCTAGAGTAACTAAATAACAATGAGCAATTAATCCAGAGTTATTAGTAGGTACATTGAACAGATCAAGGAGTGGAGAAGGGTTTACTTCAATCTGGTCGTTAACTAGGTTTCCGGAATTTTTATATTTATTGATGTAAGGGATTCCCAACAGTTGGTTTTGTGGAGACTATTTTCTAACTGTAATATATTATAATTGTGACTATTTAAGGTATGGTTTTCTTGAATATGATGGCACGCATAATTGGAGTCAGTTTTCTGCTTGATATAGCTACGTTGGTGTTCGTGTATTCTAGTTTTGAAATTTCTAATTGTTTGTCCTATATAAAATTTTTCACAATCGTTACAGTCGAGTCTATAAACACCAGTACGTTCATCTCTATGAATTTTTGATTTGTTGTTTTTAATCAATTTTCCAATGCTATTATTGGTTTTATATGAAATTTTGAAATTTTGTTTATAAAAAACAATTTCAGGTTTTCGGAAGGTTAAACTGTTAAATACTCTACTTTTCTCGGATATAAGTGGGTAAATTTCTGAAATTGCCATTTTGTAATTTTTCCTCTGAATGAGGCTGTGAATCATATTGGGCGAATAACCATTATTTACTGCCATTTGTTTAATTATATTCAATTCCTTTCCAAAATTAGCTTCGGACAATAGAATTTTGAAAAGCCTGTGAATCATACTATGATATGCAGCTAATTTATGTGAAATTGGTTGTAGTGATGTGTTATGAATTGTAATATCTGTATGAGATGGTTTATGAAAAATTGAAAATTCGTGTTTGTTGCTTTTTCTGGTAATAGTTAAATCTAAGTAATTGATAAAATTATTCATTTCAGTTTCTCGAGAAATCAAAATTATAATATATTACAGTTAGAAAATAGTCTCGACAAAACCAACTATTGGGAATCCCTATACATCAATAAATATAAAAATTCCGGAAACCACCCTTCTCCTCTCCTTAATCTGTTCAATGTACTTACTAATAACTCTGAATGAATTGCTTATTTTTATTTAGTTTCTCTAGGAACCCCTCTGTTATATTCAATTTTCGTATAAATAGATTGTTTTGTAATACCATAGTTTAGTACGAGATGAAGTCAATGTTACGACCAAACGCGTGTACTCAATACATTTTTATTCCAACCTGTGAAAAGTTATTTTTTTTTATTTCTTTATAAAGTTGAATATATATATATATATATATATATATATATATATATATATATATATATATATATATATATATATATATATATATATATATATATATATATATATATATATATATATATATATATAATATATATATATATATATATATATATATATATATATATATATATATATATATATATATATATATATATATATATATACCTATATATCATCAGAAGACATAAAAAATCACATATATCTAGGAGTTATGAAAAAAATTTAAAAATCTGCAATAGTCTATTGTTTTCGTGGAAAATACGACTAATAAATGATTGATTTACAATTTATGTTCGTCTAGAAGAATAAAAGCTCGTATAGTGGCAGCTGCTGCATTCATAGCCGACCGTATCAACTCCACTGGCTACGGAAGGTGGCCATAATAGGGTCGCTTAGTAGACCCGTCGAATACGGATGTTGCATAATTTGAGATTCATTTTCCAGGCAGGCATTTATGCCATTGTGCGCTGCACAATACAAAATGTTGCAATTTGTTCTATTCGAAGATTACAATAACATTTTTAATTAAAAAAAATATTCAACATGTATTATAAAAGGGGTTACAAATTTTGAATGGAGACAATTCTACATCATGCAGAATAATATAATATTCAGGATATTCAGAAAACCAAGGGAGGCTTGATAGGCTGAAGCACACGCCTCCGTCCCGCCAGCTTGGATTTACACCATTGGCACCCCTGAACCTTATCCAAAAAAAAAATCCGTTCTGTAGAAAATTGCAGACAAAAGTACCCGGTCGATTAAAGCCATTTCAAAGCTTTTTCATTATTAACTTAAAATATATCTTCATCTTTAAATTGAATTCACATTCACCATTTTTGTAATTTCTTCAAATTACCCGTGATGACGAAAGACCAGCTGAGAAATTTCTTACCAGAGTTTGTCAAAAATATTGTATAGTGCCTTTTATCAATGAAAATTTCATATTTGTGATATATTAATATTGGACTTGCAATTTTGTTCACATCTAGATATATGATATTATAAAAACCTCAGGATACTCCAGACTCCTCTGCGAATCAAATGAGACGGTTGTATGTTTTATTCATGAAAGTTATGACAGCCATAAAAATGATTCCATTCATCCCGACGTAAAATTTTCATCGCATATTAAAAGTTGAAAGGGTAAAACATCAAGCATTCAACTTGGCGAGAACTGCAAACATAAATGTATCTTTCCATAATTTATGATGTTTTCGAACGAACTAAAATCTTAATAATTGTAAAAGAGATAAGCACAAAATTAAATAATACACTCAGTACATATATCATACACATATATATATATATATATATATATATATATATATATATATATATATATATATATATATATATATATATATATATTCATTTATTTATTACCATTTTCTTTAGCAATAACAGTCGACTAACTTTTAAGCGAATCACTAATCGAGTAAGTATACTTGAAGAAATAGAAAAATACTACACGGATATGTACACAAGCAAGGTAGAACCAAACGAGGAACAAATGAAAGAAAGAAGACAATACAGAATAGTGGTTCGGAAGACATACCAGAAATGACGGAAGGAGAAATTATGATTGCGCTTAAGAATATCAAGAACAATAAGGCTGCCGGACCAGATGGCATACTCCCAGAAATGCTTGAAGAAGGGGGACCAAATCTACAAGCAGAAATACGACAAGTATTCAACAGATGTCTAGAGCAAGGCCGAATCCTGCAAACCTAGCTAGTAGCAGAGGTGATTCTTATCCACAAAAAAAGAGACATTAAAAATTTAGACAATTACAGACCAATCAGCCTTCTCTCACAATTATACAAAACGTTCACAAGAATAATCAGCAACAGAACAACTGGGAAAATAGATCTACAACAACCCCGCGAGCAAGCAGGTTTCCGAGCAGGATTCAACACGAATGACCACCTGCATACAATCAGAACCCTAATCGAAAAATGTGATGAATATAACATAGAACTTTATTTGGCATTTGTTGATTACCAAAAGGCCTTTGATTCCGTTGAAACTTGGGCAGTTTTAAACTCACTGAATAGATAGCAGATACACAAAACTGATCGAATACATATACTCACAAGCAAGGATGCACGTAAAGCTCTGGGAAAAGACCAAAGAAGTCCACATAAGGAGAGGAGTGCGGCAAGGAGATACCATATCACCAAAACTCTTCATATCTGCTCTTGAAGGAATATTCAGGAATATGGACTGGTCAAAAAAGGGCATTAACATAGATGGCGAACGTTCAAACCATCTTAGATTCGCAGACGACATCGGTCTGATAAGTAATAACCCCCAAGACCTCCAAAGTATGAAAACGTACCTAAACAACTATTCAAAAAATGTTGGCCTTACCATGAATAATAGCAAAACAAAGATCATGGCAAACACACAAACAGATCCACGCATTCAACTGGAAGAGAAGGTAGTCGAGAAAATCGAAACCTATATCTACCTAGGACAAAAAATAACAACCAAGAAAGATAAATTTAGTGACGAAATAACGAGAAGAATCTCTTCATCATGGGCTACCTTCGGAAAACTCAAAGATATCTTCAAATCGGATATATCAATCAGCCTGTAAAGGAATCTTCATAATCAATGTATACTCCTCGTCCTCACATACGGATCGGAGACGTGGTGCTTAGCAAATAAACTTGCGCAACGACTATCCAGAACCCAAAGAGCTCAGGAAAGACTAATACTGGGCATCAGGGTGGCAGATAGGAAGAGAAACACATGGATAAGGGAACAAACTAAACTAGTTGACATCATTGAAAGAGCAGCCGAATCGAAATGGAGATGGGCAGGCGATGTAGCCCGTAGAAACGACAATCGATGGACCAAACGGATATTGGAGTGGTGACCAAGAGAAGGACACAGGAATGTCGGCAGACCGAATACCAGATGGAAAGATGACATCAGAAAACATGCGGGACTGGTATGGATGCGCGAGGCGAAGAACAGGAAGAGATGGAAGGTAATGGGGAAAGCCTACATCCAGCAGTCGATCGAAATAAGGCAGATCGTGATCGTGAACTTTTAAACTTCGTTCAAAATTATTTAATATTTCATCACCAAATTTATGTCTATTATCAAACATCACATGAACGAAAGTATGGTATTAATAAAAATCTTTCAAAAATCAAGATATTGAAAATATTCAATGAATCTTGTTTATGTCTTGTCAATGGAATAAATGTCTTACAATATATTGTAATATTGTTATGCATTTTTGATAATCGCATGAAGGAACATTGAGAATCCGGGAAAAATTAATAATTTTTTCAATTTTTTACATCTTCACGCTTTTTTCACTTGAAAAAAATTCACCACTTGCCCTAGTTGATAAAGGTATAGGAGCTGAAATCGATTGTTTTATATTGAATAAATTATTACAAACTGAAAAAATATGTCGCTACTAGTTTCAATCGAAATTAATTGTAATAAAATAAATTAGTAATCTATTTCATATGCTAGAAACTTCTTTGACGTGATAATATCTATGTGAATACGGCATTTTTCGGTATTTAATTCAACAAACCAAGAAATCATTTTTCAATTCTTCGTTTACACTTACACCCATTTCTGTTTTTACGCATTCCGACTTACGATTACGTTACGAATGATTTATTCAACGCCATTCTTTTCAGAAGTACGATAGTGGCGAAAATAATCTCCTCCTAAAATTATCCCCGGGTCCTAGGGGCGAATAAATTTAAAAAAAACTCGTGAGCAGCAGAGCTAAATCACTAAGGTCGTATTTTTCGCGCGAAATGCATCGTGTCGGGATGCGATATGGGATTCTAACCAATCAAATTATATTTTGAAAAAT
The DNA here is from genome assembly GCA_030704885.1 of Cynegetis impunctata. Taxonomy (NCBI): domain Eukaryota; kingdom Metazoa; phylum Arthropoda; class Insecta; order Coleoptera; family Coccinellidae; genus Cynegetis; species Cynegetis impunctata. The sequence goes on from JARQZK010000751.1 coordinate 32,192, forward strand.
CACGTGTAAATAGCAAATCGAATTGAAAAGTAGAAAATAATTTATTATTATATATTAAATCGCAAAGTGCATCCTATTTGAGGAAAAAATCGAAGAAGGAACGTACCTCATCATAACTCAATCCACGTAACAAATTTCAACCCCCTATCGTAAAAACAAATTCGCGTACTGATGGCCAAATAAATCGAGATGCAATTCGAATGGAATAGTTTCCACGAAAGTGCATCGTTGTTGAGGAAAAAAGTTGAAACCAACGAAGAACCGTACCTCAACATCAACTCAATCCACGTACCAAATTTCAAACCTCTATTGTAAAAAAAAATTACGAAGTGAATCGCTTACTTAGGAAAGAGATCGAGATGCAAATGGAACGTTATAGTCGCTACGAAATGCAGCGCGGTTGGGAAAAAGAGTTGAAACCGATAAAGGATCTTACGTCAACATAAACTCAATGTAGATACGTACCAAACTTCAATCCTATACTCAATCTGCAAAATCTGTGGAGTTGGTCAAATTCACAAAAACTACGACACAACAATAAATATCTACTCAGAAATAGCCGCGGTTGGAAAAATGTAACCAAATTTTGAAAATGTTGTTCTGAAACGAAAACAATTCCGGGTACCAAATTTCTGCTCATTTCACTCCATGGAAACCACTGGAGATGCAAATATGTACCGGGAAAATAAAGGTATATATGTATATATATAAATATATATATATATATATATCAGACATGAAAATTTTGTCGAAAATCGTGATCTAGGATAAAAAATTATACCCGCATCTGACTGCTTTCCTTCGATACATTGCGATAGTAAGGGAACGTACCCAAACTACGTGACCTATTTTTTACAACTTTTTATCCCTCTCCCCCCCGTCAGTGACCATCCGTAGTATATTCCAAGATCCCCTCCCTCCCCCTCTAATTTTCACGTAGTAATTCATAAATATTTTTTTAATCATTTTCTTGTAGACAGAAAGTTAAAAAAAAATTAATTTACAGAGTGGGCAAATTTCGACGTTTGTATGGGGTATCTCGGTAACTATAGGAGATGCAAAAAAATGGAAGGCGCATTTTTTATCTCTTTTTTCGAGTCAAATTCAATGGCGAAAACCAAAATATGAAATCTTTTTTTATTTTGGAGTTATAAACAAAAGTTTGACTTTCAGACAAGTGTGCATATCATGGTTTTTTGTGAAATTACGAAACATTCTTAAGGCACTTTTTTTCTGTATAATCTAGAGATTTACATCTAATTTTATAAGACATTACAACTATACGAAAATAAAACAAATTACAAAAAATGTTGTTAAAAACAGATGTTCTTTATGGTGATACATAAATTACATACCTATCTTTATAATATTCTAAACTGCATTATGCATATATACCTACAATATCAATATTTGAAATGTAATTCTCATTCCATAAAATTTTGTCTATGTTCATTTATATTGTTACTGGTTTTCTTATATTCATATTCATAATGCAGTTCAGAATGTTATAAAGAGATGTAATTTATGTATCAACCACAATGAACATAAGTTTGAACATTTATTGTAATTTGTATTGTTGTTTATAATTGTAATGTCTTATAAAAAAAAATATGTAAATATCTAATATTTTGGTCTTGGCTTGTTGAATGATTCACATTTATTTAGATTTTCTTTTAATCAGTTGAAAATAGATTTATTAGGTTGTCTTCTTCCTGGATAGCCATTGAAATATATCTCAGATGTAATATCACAACTGTTATTACTTTGAATAAAGCTTTCTAACATATCATATTTCTCGTAATTTTTGTACGACATCCTGACTTTTACGATTAAATCAGTTAATTGATATTATGCACACTTGTCTTAAAGTGGAAAAATGAAATTTTTGTGTATAACTCGAAAACTAAAGAAGACAGCGAATTTTGGGTTTCGCCAGTGAATTTTTCTCGATGAAAGAGATTGAGTATGCGCCCTCCATTTTTTTTTACCTTCTATAGTTACTGAGATACTCCATACAAACATCGAAAATTGGCTACCATTTACATACCTATAATTTACAGGTGGAAAAAATATTATCAAGAAGAAAAAACCTATGTACCAGGAACTTAATTTACTAAAACAAAAGTATTTTTTTCTTTTATTCACATTTATCTTTTATCTCAATCATGTTCAAAGAACACGTATCCAGAGGACATTGACTACGTGACAAAAACCTAACCCCTACCCCGCCCCTGTGACCAATCGTAGTATTTTGAAGACCCCCCTCTCCCCCTGAACGGGTCACGTAGTTTGGGTATGTTCCCTAAGTATTTCATGGGAAAATTCGTCTAAAAACTAAACATTCGATGAAATCAATAGCCCGGACTTCATACCTACCTCTGATTGAATTTGGCGTGCCGTGGACTGTTGTTCAGGTTGGCGGCATGCAACGGCGACCTGTTGGGACTCAGGGGGCTGTTTTCACCCTCTTCTTGTATGTTTTCATCGTCCTCGCTTATGCTAGGCAGCGTGAGAGAGGGCATGCCATTGCCTTCGGATTCTTGCTGTAAATGAGAACACATAAATTTAAGTTTCGGAATTTTTATGACATCAGGGGCTAAATTAACTTGTTAATGCTTGAAGCGACCTCCGAGGAGCAGAATTTTTCATCAGCGGATGTAGCCATGGAGGCTTTCAAGTCATTATCCTTAAGTATAGGAGTTATGTTTGAAATTCATATTTGGTTCAGTTTAATGCAGGCTAGTATTTAAATTTGAGAGAAATCACTAGCACAAATTGTGGGGATAATAATTATTATTTTCAAACAAAAATAGTAGCAAATTTTAAGGATTTTTGCGCAGTGAATATAGAATAGAAGATATTGGTATAAGATATTGATATAAGAGGTTTTACATCACATATTTAATAATTTGCATAATTCAACATTTCTATAATTCTATAGTTTACCCCAGTGAAAGAATCACCAAAGTTTGTCATGTTCTCGATGTAAAAATGGATTTTATAGACGACAACTGATCTAACACACTGGCCATTTTGTATATGAATTTTCAAATTTATTATTACAATCTATAAGATTGGTACCCTTAGCTTAAACATTAATTTAACATATATTTAAATATATAGCTAACACTAGTGAAAGAATCATAAGAATCTATCATATACTTTATGAAGAAACCTGATATAGAACAATTGCCATTTTGCACACGATTTCTCAACTTAATTATTACAATTAATACTTTATTTAGTTCAACATTTCCATAAGTATATAGCTTACCCAAGTGGAAGAAACATGAAAATCTATGAAGAAATAGATTCTGTTGAAAACCCGATGTGGCAAATTATTTTTTAAATTTATTTTTACTATTAACAAGATTCTTAACTTCATAATTCACATACTTAAAAATCTCAAGAAGTATATTATTCTCTCTAGTGAAAAAATATGTTTTGAGTTTATGAAAAAATGGATTTTGTAGAAAATGAACCTACCTATACATTCGCCATTTTGCACATTATTTTTAAAATTTATTATTACTATTGATGGGATTGGCACCTTCATCATTTATATACTTAAACAATATTATTCACTCCAGTGAATATATCTGATGTGAATTTCATGAAAAAATGGATTTTGTTTAAAACATCATCAGGCACATTCGCCATTTTGCACATGATTTTTGAAATTGATTATTACTTTTAATATAATTGGTACCTTCATCATTTATATACTTAAACATTTCAAGAAGTATATTTTTCTCTCCAGTGAAAATATCAGTTGTTAAGTTTATGAAAAAATGGATGCTGTACAAAACCTGATCTGGCACATTCGCCATTTTGTACATTGTTTTTAGCAGGTTTTCACTTTGAAAACTTGCTTATTAAAATGGGTGCGATTAGCAAAGTTGGACCTAGGATCAAAATAGTTTTTCGTTTCATGACTTTCTATGATGCTTAGCACCAAAAACTCAATGTCATATATCTCTCTCTCTCTAAATATATATATATATATATATATATATATATATATATATATATATATATATATATATATATATATATATATGTATATATATATATATATATATATATATATATATATATATATATATATATATATATATATATATATATATATATATTTATATATATATATTTATATATATATATATATATCTGTGTGTGTGTGTGTATTTTGAAGCAATAGTGTTGAAAGTTTGTCACTAGGTAGTTTCGTATGATATTTTGGATGGGATTGTTTTTGGTTCGAATTGGTTGGGGGGGTTGACCCCACCGGGGGAGGAAATAAATCTTGATCAGACGATAATTTTGGAGTAATAGAGTTGAAAATTTGTGAGTAGGTATTTTCAAAAGATATCTTGGATGGGATTAGTTTCGGTTGGAATTGGTTGTGGGGTTCACCCCCTAGGGGAAGAAATAAATCTTGTTTACATGATAAAGGGCGTAATTTTGGAGTAATAGGATTGAAAGTTTGTGAGTAGGTAGTTTCGTATGATATATTGGATGGGATTAGTTTTGGTACGAATTGCTTGGGGGGTTGACCCCCAGGGAAGGAAATAATCTTGTTTTGATAGGAGACGCAATTTTAGGACCATAGGGTTTGAAACTTTGTAGGTAGGTAGTATCGCATGATATCTTGGATGGTATTTATTTCGATATAAATTGGTTGGGAATAGCCTCCCGGAGGAGGAAATTAATATTGTTTGTCCACGACTGTACTATAAATCATTCATTATACGTGTGCTTCCTGAAGTACGTCACACTCAAAACGTATGTCCAAACTTGAGACTATCATTCACATTGTTAGGATAGTATTGTTATTAGATTTTTAGGTTTTATGTAACTAAGATAACTTTTGGGCAAATTATTAATCTAATATTTAATATAATGCCCAACGTATTGAATATTTACTCTAATAAATTATCTATTTCATTTTTATCAGAGTGAAAGAAAGGAATGGAATCGATGTAAAGTGAAATAGTTGACGTTTACGTGAGTATGCAGTTTTCAGTGAACACAGAAAAAGGTTATGTCAACGCTTTTGATAACTATTTTTATTGTTGAAAATGCAGATTATTACTAATTTTTTCGTGGAAGTCGTGGACAAAGTATAGTATTCTACTCGCACAAAATTACAATTTTTCACTCGGGTGAATTGCGACACTCGCTTGCAGCTCGTGTTGCAAACTTCACCCTCGTGAAAAATAGCAATCATTTTGTGCTCGTTGAATAATAAACTATCACACGATAGAGGGCGCAATTTTTTTTTGTTGGTTTGGAACAAAAATCATAATTTAATGAATATATTTTTTAAACTAGATACGTTATGAAAACCTGCTTTTCTAATGCAGCTCACTGCGATATAGTTTTTTAATTTTATTATAACTATTAATAAGATTGCTACCTTTATCATTTATATACTTCAATATTTCATCAAGTTTATTATTCACTTCAGTGAAAAAATCTGTTGTGTAGTTTATGAAAGATTGGATTTAGTAGAGACCTAATCTGGCATATTTGCCATTTTGCACGTTGTTTTGAAGTGTATTATGACTATTAGTATGATTGGCATCTTCTTTATTTATATACTTCAACATTACTATAAACATATATCTTATCTCAGTGAAAGAATCATAAAAATCTGTTGTAGAGGTTATGACAAAATAGATTTTCCCGCATGCGCCATTTTGCACCAAAAAATTTTTACTTTATTATTAGGTAGTATTTAAAATTTTCACTCAGTGTTCCGCCAAGCGAATGAATAAAATTTCCATTTCAAGCTTTATTGATATTATATGTTGACTTTTATTTTCAGTTACACTATTATCATAGTAAGTATCTGACTAGAAATAACCCAATTTTATTTCTAATCACACCTACTTAACTGTATTTCAGTATGTTCTGTTTGGAAACACGTACACAATCTTTACATAGCAATCTAAATTTTAATATTCATTGCAAACGTTCAACTCATCTCAATGGATATGCAAATATCATCTACTCTGGAAGGCAAATGTAGAGGGCCACTGAAGCAGATAGATTTCTCATTCTGAAGTTCACAGTTCATGCTTCATGAATATATTCCGTGACAGGAAAATAATGGATGAATTTATCTCCATTTTTCTTTAATATAAATTAAAAAACATTCACAAAAACTTTTCAATTGTATGGTATTTCATAAAATGGGTTAAAAACTTTACAGTAGGAACTAAGTCAGAAAAATTTTATCAATGGATTTGCTGGTTCTTCTAGTTGTTCAAAACAAAATATTTTGTATGCGCTTCTGAAAACCATGTAAAAAAAATTTTTATGCTTTTATATTATTTTATAAATAAAAACATACAATGATCGGTAGTTATTTTCGAAATGATTTAGCTTGTAAAGGCTTCTTAATATCTTATAGGTTATTTTAATTTTTTTATTGTATACAGTACTTATATTAACGATACCTCTGAAATTCTAAAACTATCTTGAAGTTTCAGCATTCTTCAAATGCAATAAACTTCGTTCTAACATTGTTCAAGTCCAATTTAACTTGGTGCAAATATATGTCATTGCCAAGTCGGCAAGTTACCACTGTAGTCAGGGAAAATGATTATTATTGCTCGCCAAAACAGCTTATCTTACTTCACACATCTTAATTCTACGAAGGTATCATGTTAGGGCACTGAATTTATTTAATAGAAAATGGCTTGTCAGTTAATATATGGATCTTCCTTCACAAAGCGAATTGTAAAATTAGAGATATAGTAATTCCATAAAATTTAGTTATCAGCTTAACTATTTTATTGAAATTTGACTTTTTTACCACTGTTTTATCCTACGTATGTAGGTATTTTTCAGTGGCTGCGGAATATGTTGCCAAAAACGATTCCAGACGATTCAAAAGAAGTGAAATCATCATAAATAGACATCGAAAAAACTATATCATGTAACTTACATTTTTTCAACATTTCGTAAGCTTCCTGTGATATATAACCGGATAAAAAAAATCTTGAGTAGCAGAGCTTCATCACTATGTATCGAATCGAGATGCGATTCTAACGAATTGGATTATTTTTTGAAAAGTCACGTTTAAAGATCAAACCGAATTGAAAAGAAGAAAATAATTTATTTTATTAAAAAAGCAATTTGCGAAATGCATCGTGATTGAGAAAAAAAGTTGAAACCAACGAAGAAACGTAACTCAATATCAATTCAACCCACGTCCAAATTTCAACCCTCAATTGTTAAAAAAAATTCGCGAAGTGCATCGTGTACTGATGGCGAAGAAGGTAGAGTTGCTATTTAAAAGGAGTAGTCCACGCGCGGGACAGCGAGACTGAGGAAAATGGGTCAAAATTTCTAAAGGCACTTCCTCAAAATTAACTCGATCTACGTACCAAGTTTGAACCCTGTAACTCAATCTTCGGAAGCTGTGGAGTTTGAAAAATTTTCAAAAACCAAGAAAAAACATGAAATATCTACGTGAAAATGGCGGTAGCTCATTTGAGCTGATGGAAGCCGCTGGATATGCCGGAATGTACCGGGATATATATATATATATATATATATATATATATATATATATATATATATATGTATGTATACATATATATATATATATATATATATATATATATATATATATCAGGGGCGGCTATTCGAAGACGGCTATGGAGGCTAAGCCGCCTCCTCAATAATATTCCGTGTATCACTACTATATTATATTGAATAATCAGCATTCAGCATATTCATATTAATCAAAATCATATTATGCACCTACCTTCCTTTCAACCTACATTATATAATATAATTTATTAATTACGATAGAAGGTATTTACATTTACTGCTTACTGCATTTCATTCATTTCAAGATTTTATATCAACAGTGGCAATGCTGCAGAGGCTTAGTAAGGTATAGACGCTTTCATTATTCCATATGTCAAGCCAGAGAGAAAAGGAAACGCTGCGAATGAATATATCTTATTCACTTCATTGTTTATAGAAAACACGGGTAGAAGCAACACCGATTGAAGCTAGCTGCTCGGTTCAAGAGGAATGCATTAATTCTCACACAATGTCGACCAATCATAGCTATAGGCTTTCGGGTAAAATCGAGTGAATTCGTTGGAAAGCATTAATTGTAGTCACTAGTGGACGAAAACAGTTTTTTTTGGGTTTATTTAATTTATTATGCTCGCTTATTGTTTTTAAAAATGAGTTCGGTTCCTGAAGTTAATTTTATAACTTTAGTGCACTGAGTTAAAACGATAAAGTTTCAAGAAAACTATTGCGACCTACCCCGGAATTAAATAATTTGGTGCATCGTAACAAACAACAGAATCGCGCTTTTAATATCAGAAATTATGAGAGACATCCTTGGCCAAACCGGATCGCAGGTAAAAAATAAATTATTTTGTTGGCAGTGTTTACTTTTTACCAGGAAAAATGTCTCTGTCTGTTTTATTTTAATCTATTTTTGAGAGGGTCCTATTTTATTTTTGGCAAGAAAAAACTCTCACCTCGTTGGTTCTTGCTGGGCAACAATTGATTAATTCCTTGAATAGGTAACAAATTTGTTAAGTAGAATTGATTAATTGGCTGAAAAGAGTTTTTGTGAATATTGTAAATAGGAGTTGTAGGTCTCACGGTAGACACTCGAGAGTGAAAACAATTTTTTTCGCAAAGAAATTAATATTTTAGAGTGCTTGTTTCACTCCTTAAACCAACACCTCACGAGCCGCCACTGATATATATATATATATATATATATATATATATACATATATATATATATATATATATGTATTTATATATATACTTATATATATATATATATATATATATATATATATATATATATATATATATATATATATATATATATATATATATAAAAATATATATATATATATATATATATATATATATATATATATATATATATATATATATATATATATATATATATATATATATATATATTAATATATATATATATATATATATATATATATATATATATATATATATATATATATATATATGAAAAATAGAAAAATATTTCGAAAATCGTGGTCTAGGAGGTCTAAAACGGATAACAAAACTACTCCCGCACATGACTGCTTTGCGGGATAAAATACGACTAAAAAATCATCTGTTACTCATAAACTGACACAACAAGAGGACAAAGGAGGCAGTAGTATTTATTCCTGTTATATTCAGTAGTCACAAGATTGACATTTCAAGTGATTGGCGTGTTAGAACAATCATCGAAAGTGTGAATATTTGAATAAGCAGTTATATTCTTCTAAATCAACGATGATGTCCAATACTTGTTTTTGGAGTGAAAATATAATAAAATGAGAGTTTTAATTACAGGCGAAACAAATTCCTGTAAGTTTAGCAAGTATTTGAGAGGAATATTTATAAGTATTGTATTATTTTAAGATAAATTACATAACCAGAACATGAAAAAAATTAAAAGCAATGAATCGCATCTAGAAGAATAACTCGAAAAAAGTTTAAAAAATTTTATCGGAGGGACAGAAGTTTTCATTTTTTTTTAGTTATTCTTTAACACTCAGTGTAGGTATCTATATAAAGCAGTTGTGCTCCCCAGCACAAAACTTTTCATTCATTAGATGAATGAAAGTTTATATATTTTTGAATTATGTATTTTCTACGACTTTTCGCATTACTGATTTCCTTCAATCAAGGTCTGATATGTAATAAAAATCAGAAGATAGTAACGTCATAAGATTTATAATTAGATATTTTGTAGCAGCGTTTCTACGAATTTAATTCGTAGAAGACACCTTTGAATAAAGCTTTTTTTTATGGCTCTCGGTAAAGAAACCTCCAATGTTTTCAGAGAGTTCTAAGTTGGCACAGCCTTTGTAACATGTTATATTACAGCTCCAAAGCTGAACATAATGATTCTCCAATGGCCATGAAATATATCTGAAACTCTGGATCGGTCACAGAACATCTATCGAACATATATATATATATATATATATATATATATATATATATATATATATATATATATATATATATATATATATATATATATATATATATAATTAAGTGAACTAGGACATTTATTTGAAACTAATGAAACAAACCTCCTAGCGGAGCTGGTTATAAGAGTTCACGAAGCATCGAAATATCAACATCTACCCCAGACGGTAATTGTTCGAAATGTTAATTTGTTAATCACAATCGATGGAAATTGATAGACAGACTGTTTCGCCCTTATCGGCGCTCATCAGTATCATCCATCCACCAAGAGTGATAACCAAACCAACATTTCAAACGGTCATACATATTTCTTATAGTAACTCCATGACATATAAATATGACACAGCGCCACCAGTCGGAAACAATTGAACCACATCTTTCAGAACAGAAGAAAACATTTCGGCATCGAGAACTAGTACGTCCGGACACCCGAAGGTGGCTACCATATTCGCTAAGCAAGAGTAAAGCTGACACATCAATTTCGATGTGATTCAACATTACACACCGCAGGCAGCAATCGCCCCGAATTTTATCGCAATGGCAAATGAATATAAGTAAGAATTATTCGTGTTAAACGGAAAACACGCCGGTGGTTATAAAATTAAGTGAACTAGGACATTTATTTGAAACTAATCAAACAAACCTCCTAGCGGAGCTGGTTATAAGAGTTCACGAAGCATCGAAATATCAACATCTACCCCAGACGGTAATTGTTCGAAATGTTAATTTGTTTATCACTATCCACTCTTGGTGGATGGATGATACTGATGAGCCCCGATAAGGGCGAAACAGTCTGTCTATCAATTTCCATCGATTGTGATAAACAAATTAACATTTCGAACAATTACCGTCTGGGGTAGATGTGGATATTTCGATGCTTCGTGAACTCTTATAACCAGCTCCGCTAGGAGGTTTGTTTGATTAGTTTCAAATAAATGTCCTAGTTCACTTAATTTTATAACCACTGGCGTGTTTTCCGTTTAACACGAATAATTCTTACTTATATATATATATATATATATATATATATATATATATATATATATATATATATATATATATATATATATATATATATATATTATATATATATATATAAATATATATATATATATATATATATATATATATATATATATATATAGTATAAACGTTAAGGTTATTCCGACTACGGGGCTCTCCAATTACCAGTCAATTTTGTACTGAGAACTCTATATTTCGTCCAACTTTGCGGACTTCATCAGGAGTAAACTGAAATCTGACGTCATATTATGACTAAACAAGATATCTTCCATATGATGCCGTAGGTAAACACGTCTGTTTTATCAAATTTTGTAGAAACGGCACTATTTTAAATATGGTTTTTTCTGGATATCAGGGTCATGTGGCGTTGTGGTGATTAGCACCCCCGATTTGTTTTGCATGTCGAAGGAATTGTCTGTTTCTAAAAAATGTACAGCTTGAAAATTGTCATAGTATGGTAAGTCCTATTCTAAATACATGTGATTTTTATTGTAACTTGTAATGTAATTTCAGTTTACTCCTGATGGAGTCCGCAAAGTTGGACGAAATATACAGTTCTTAGTACAAAATTGACTAGTAATTGGAGAGCCCCATAGTCGGAATACTCTTAACGTTTATACAATATTGTTCTTTACGACTATTACTCCGTTTTCTCATATTTGATTATATATATATATATATATATATATATATATATATATATATATATATATATATATATATATATATATATATACATATATATATATATATAATGAATGATTAACGTAGAAAACGCTGCAAGAAAAATACTCATCAAATTAAGAGCTGAATAGAGAGAAGTCAGCATAATACTCAAGAGAAAATTGCAGTCAATCTTGATACCTGATAGATTATGATGTCTAAATAAATATATGATTCTAATATATTCTCTCAATATATTATTGAAGTGTAACTTCTTTCGCACCAATGTGATTTGAAAATTCGATGAATCCAAAAAGCGACACCAAAAAGAGACAAACATATTTATAAGAAGGATTTAGATTTTATAGAATGAGATAGTATACAAGTTTATGGAGTTTCCTATAATCTTTGTCTTCTTTCTGTTCTGGCTTTCGTAGTCAACTCATATGTGTTGTATGGACCTACGTATTACCGAACCGAACCGAGAGAAAAAGCGTCGTTCATGCCTAAGGGTACATACACAGTGAGGCCGGGATGTACCATAGTAGCCGGGATGGTAGCTCACTCGCTTACTAGATGAGTACCTGGCAGAATGAGAGAGGGCACACGTTGACGCTCTACGCCTTCTTGATGCAGTTGCTTGTTGTCATTCAATATTATGGAAGGACCTGATGAAACGTTGTTGCTCGAAAACATATGTACACTGGCACCTTTGATTATATCAAGGATTTAGTATCCTCCAAACCAGAGAAGAATTCGTGTAATTTTTACACCAATCCCATTACACAGAAACAACGACTTGTTTTAACATTGAGTTACCTAGCTTTGAGCTATGTAAACAATCGGGGTAGCAATTATATATCTCTCCATCCAGGATCCCTGCGCTCATCGAGGTAACCAGCCAGGCTCCACTGTGCACGGGTACGTTGCCAACTGTGGGAGGATTGTTATATCGCAGTAAGCGAGAAAGCTACCATCCCGGCAACCAGCGTACATCTCAGCTCCACTGTGTATGTACCCTAAGTGTACGTTCAAAAATTTCCTAGATGCACGCTGGTAGTCTGATTCAGATTCTCGGCGCCGACTGTCTGACTCGGAGCGGCAGGTAAGTGTGGCCATTATGAAAGCTGGTAGTCGGCGCCGACAGAGCTATCACCAAAACAGATCAGTGTAACATGGAACAAGCTGCAGCTCTATTGCTTCTTAGTGAAAATCTTACAATTAAATTAAAACCTACGTGAGGTTAAAGCCATCCAATTAATAACTTGCACGACCAATTTTCAGCAATTACTTGCCGACTAAAACCATTTTTTTAAATTATTTCAATGATCTTTTATTTGCTTATTCCATATAGGAGGGTTGTGTTGTAGTTTAGATAACAAATCCTGGATATCCATCGTAATAATAAAAAACAAATAGAATACTGAAAGAAAAATCAGCAGAACCAGCGGCAGGTTGTCTGAAACCAGAATAAACAAATCATTCCGGAAAACGTCTGAGTTAGACCACCAGTACGCAGGCAATCTACGTGCAGATGTATTATAGACAGTTTCATTTAAAAGGATAGGAATATATGCACAAAGATTCACCGACTATCGGCGCCGATTGTCTGACTCAGAAAACCGACGTGCATCTTGAACGTACCCTAGTATTCGGCCCAAGCCAAGTAAGCTACTTTTCTGAAGTTTTACTTCTGAGTGAATTGCACACACATGTTTATTTATATAACGAAAATTATTCCATTGTACCAAAACTGACCAGTTTTTTTTACTCACTAGGGATCGACAGTTGAATGCCGTTTTTGGACTGCCAATAGACTTGTAAACAATATACATTACCCAACTATTTGAATTGTCTGAACAACTGAAACTCATAGACAAACACATACATCCATACCTAACCCAAGATTCACTTCACAGATGGTTACTGTACACGTCAATTTCATTGAATAGCCTTGCCACAGTCAGGTTTCAAACCTCTTCCTCTTCGAAATTCAATATACTATCCACTGAAGTAGTTAAGACGTAGTACACGATCTCAGTTTTCATGTATTTTCCGTAATAATCGAGCGAAAGCAGAACCATTAAATATACCTAAGGGTATTCGGTAAAGTTACTGAGAAAAAAAGAACTATTGAAACATTCTGAGTTTAAAATTGAATCGTCAAATTACTCTTAAATTTTTATTGAAATAATTTCGAACAAGTTACGTTATTATAAATTGAAAATAATATTCATTTGATTCAATATTTTGTTTATTTATATTATTTGCTTCTTCAGTACTTGAAGACGAATACAAAAATTGACAGGTTATTTTCTTTTCGTTCTTTAGCGGCCAATCTTTGTTATTTCCTACATTTTTTTTTCAGCAACGATTAGAGTATCTTCCTAAAAGTATCTTAATATCTTTTAAAAAACGCTGGTACTTTTCTGAATAACTTTCGTAATTAACTCTTCATTAATAAAATAACAACAATATGCATACACGAATACACCTGACGTACACACCTAGAAACTTGATCGCGTCAGTCATGTCTGTAATTTCAGTAGTGTCGGACAGAGTATTAGGCCTACGCCTGTAAATGTCGATATTTAATAGGTGCGTTCTGAATTTTTTTTTCGATTCATCCTCGACAATAAGGTTTTAAGAAGAAATATCTTGTCAAAGGTACAGAATTTTTGTATGTACTCATTCAATAAGAAAGAATTATACATTAGAAATGTATATCAAGCTCTCTTACCCGTTTGTTCTTGTTTCTTTCCCGAATAGCATTTTCAAATAAATATCTGGAATATTATCAAATGTTTCTTATGAAAAAAAGGAAGATGTTGTGTCATGGGACACCAGGTAACTGTATTCGACATTATAATATAATTATAAATATAATAATAAAATGTGAGTCTACACCACGTGCTTCGACAAGAATTTCATGTATGTCGTGGAAGAAGGAGAAAGATAAAGGAGGAATGACGCATGCGCGTTGCACTTCCGTTATAGGTTTTTCTTACGGTTTTAGTCTAAAATTTTTTCAGTTTGGTCGTGCAGCAAAATCCCTATCTCCTTCAAGCCTGCCGTAAGGAACTTTGTTCTCATAGATATTCACAGTCATTGTCTGCTACATCAAATCTATATCATGGAATTTTATCCGATATCTGGGAAAATTTTTATTGGCAGAAATGTATGGCGAGGTTGAACCATTATCATAAATTTATTTTATTACTAGCGCATTAGCTATTTTTAACATATGTGGATTTACTGCTTTTGATCATAACTAATAATTACTATACGAGATGAAAACGATCGAAATTATCGCGAAAAATCGACTTGACCACATATTTCGTTCTATTATTATTATTATTATTATAGCGTGAAATTACTAATATTGCCTCAAATTGAACTAGTCGAATTTCGTTTGACGTCATATAATATTAAAAATTCTAGTGGAAGGTATAACAATAACATCCTCAGTACATTAAAAGTATAACAACAGTAAACTGTTGGCTACGAGTAAAAAGACGTGCGATGTGCGAAAGTTTTGGATTTTTGAGGCATTTTAGCAACTAATTTGCCAAATAAAATGGTTATAGTGTCATGCCAGGAAATGACAGAATCTTGGAGAATTCCGTACTTTGCGTGTAATATGTTTTATTTTTTTCTTTTAATTTATGATATACCAGATTTTCTGTTGGTTGATCAAAACCAAGCGAACATTCCTTCGATAAACTACAATGATATTTTCTTTTATTCATGTGGCCGCTACTTGGTTAAAATCTATTCAAATAGTAATAGAAAAATATGTTTGATTGTAATGATTACTATAATTATTATTCAATCTATGACGCGTTATTTCAACACACAGTAGCTTCATCAGATATATCTGAATACTAAAATTTTGATATCTCACTTTAAATAAATTTTAGTACCTAAAAAAACGCTTACAACAAGAAATTGAATAGTGGGGTGGTGGGTAGGTAATCCATCTCAAAAAACTTGTACAAACTACTCCAGGTACTGAATATATTCATCGGAGGGAAATGATTTAAATCTATTTGTTTATTCAATAAGTTATTAAAATTCTTATACCTATTAATTTCTAGAGTTGCCCAAAAGTTCAATTTCAATCCTTTACTCTCTCTTCGTGAAATATTGAAACCTATTTTGAATGAATGATTCCCTTAATAAATGATTGAAATAATTACAATTTTTCTAAATATTTTAATAACAGCGTTTATGTTCTGCGATTGTTTTTTCGAAAGTTTTATATTGTCTACTGATAAATATATATATATATATATATATATATATATATATATATATATATATATATATATATATATATATATATATATATATATATATACATACATAGTAACCACAACATGACAATTTATAGCCATGCATTTTTCTGATAATAAACTACGATACTTCTATTCCAAAACAATCAGCTTTTAATATGTTATTCTTGTCTAAGCTTGTGGTATTCTTACAAGCAAAACCTGCTGTAAATTATCCAGTTACTTGTCTCGTTTTCCGACCCTGGATTAATGATGACGATAATTAATAAACCCAATTAAATAACATAATACCTTTCAATTTTAATTCCACATGAACAACATCGTTAGTTTAATCTGCAAAACTCCAAATGAGTACTATTGTTTTGCTGTTATTGTAGGTATCTTCGGAAGCGAATTTCATGATAATGGTGTACTTTGTATTGACAGCGGATCGAACCATATATGTATATACACATATTCATAAAATGAAATTCGCGCCTGTCTTATTTCATTTATCATTATCTTCATAAAGGAGGAGACAGATCTAACACATCCAATTACAGGCCCACAAATTTTGTTATTCGATTGAAATTCTTCAATCTTCATTCGACGAAATTAATAAAATATAAGGTATTCTTAGTAGGTTTTCACTTTGAAAACCTGCTTATTAAAATGGGTGCGATTAGCAAAGTTGGACCTAGGACCAAGATAGTTTTTCGTTTCATGAGTTTTTATGATGCTTGGCACCAAAAACTCAAATTAATATCTCTCTCTCTCTCTCTCTCTCTATATATATATATATATATATATATATATATATATATATATATATATATATATATATATATATATATATATATTTATATGTTCGTATGTATGTGCTTATGTATTTTAGCCTTGACGGGCGCAATTTTGAAGCAATAGTGTCAAAAGTTTGTAAATAGGTAGTTTCGTATGATATCTTGGATGGAATTGTTTTTGGTTTGAATTGGTTGGGGGTTTGACCCCCCTGGGGGGATAATAAATCTTGTCTACATGATAACAATCGCAATTTGGAAGCAATAGGGTTGAAAGTTTGTAAATAGGTAGTTTCGCATGATATCTTGGATAGGATCGTTTTTGGTTCGAATTGGTTAAGGGTTTGACCCCCTGGGGAGGAAATAAATCTTGTTTACACGACAGAAGACGCAATTTTGTGGCAATAGGGTTGAAAGTTTGTATCTAGGTAGTTTTGTATGATATCTTGATTGGTATTAGTTTTGGTTCGAATTGGTTCGGGGTTGACCCCCTGGGGGAAGTAATAAATCTTGTTTACATGATAAAGGGCGTAATTTTGGAGCAATAGGATTGAAAGTTTGTGAGTAGGTAGTTTCGTATGATATATTGAATGGGATAGGTTTTAATGCGAATTGGTTGGGGGGTTGACTCCCAGGAAAATAAGTTATATTTACACGATAGAAGGCGCAATTTTGGTTTCAGGTTGAAACTTTGTAGGTAGGTATTTTCGTACGATATATTGGATGCTATTCATTTCTATATGAATTGGTTGGAGGGTTGACCTCCGGAGGAGGAAATGAATCTTGTTTACACGATAAAATGCGGAATTTTCTAGAAATATAAGTTTGTAAATACGTAGTTTCGTATGATACCTTGGATGTGATTGGTTTTGGTACGAATTGGTTGAGTAGGTTGATCCCCCGGGGAAGAAATAAATATTGTTTACACATTACAGGGCGCGTTTTTTTTTTTAATTTGAAAAAAAAATCATAATTTATTGAACATATTTTTTAAACTGTATACGTTATGAAAACCTGCTCTTCTAATGCAGCTCGCTGCGATAGCGTTTTTATTTGTAGAGTAACCTGTTGCTATATATTACACACAAGTTGTCTAATATGTAACATATTGGTTATGTAACAGTTACATTAATCGCAACTTAACAATCAAAGGTTAGGATTGCCGAGACCATCACTTGGTGGAAATTCGTTACTGATTATTCAGGAAAGAACATGCTCAATCTTTAAATCAGTCCTGCCCTGCCAGGATTTCAACCCCCAACTCCAGAAAATTTAGTACCATTGAAGTGGTTGTCATCAATGCAAGATCCCAATCAGTTTCATATCTTTCATGTATTCAACGATAAGGATAATCACTGAACTGGCGAGAAACTCGTCTATAAATTTCAATTTCTTCTTTTTTATCCATAGCACATCATTCGTTTGAACATTTTATTATGCGGCATTTCCAATGCTCTTGTATTACCGAAATCGTAGGCAGCCATGGAACGGAAATCAGAAAATAAGTGGAACTTCATAGAACCTGGAAATATTTCATTGCGAATAGTAGAACGTACAAAACAACTAGATTAGTGAAATTAATTGCACTTGGCTTCAGGCTGCTGTGTAAAAGGAAAAGAGAATAAGAAGAGAGGGGCTCATGGAAGAGTCGACCTTGCTTTTTCCGATAATACTTGCATTTCTACTACTGAATTTCTCACTTTTACTAGCGCCGCCGTATGGCAGTATATTGCCAATATATAACATTTATAACCGGATTTTACTGGAACAATCTAGTTCTCGTTGTGCGGCAACTGTTGTGATATTCATTAAAAATTTCAATAAAACTTTATGTCAATCAGAAAAAAATACATTTAATGAATTAAATTCCTGACTAATGCATTCGGCCGATACTTGATGAAAATAAAATAATAAAATAAATAAAAATACATTTATTATTAAATCTGAGATAATACAATGAAGTATAGACATGAAAACAAAGTAGTATAACCAATAAACGTAAGTAGAAATGCCACAGAAGCAATATTATCAAAATATCCCTTGTGCGCGGTGAGATGTAGTTTAGATTACAACACAAACATAAACATACAATACAACTATAATAGACTAAGATAATCCATATATTACAATGATATAATGATTCCAGATAACTTGAAATCTTAGAGAATAGTGGGCATTGATCAATTTGTACTCTATCATGTTAGACCTCACATATATATGACCCACGTCCCACATACATGCATATATATGCATATACGTCTCAGACATGACAAATTCACATCACTCATCCGATGAAAAGCAAAACTGGATACTCGATCTTTCAATATTTACTTCTGGTTTATCAAGTCATGGATCGTTCTTCTTGCTTGAATATTCAGCCAGTTCCTCAAACAGCGCTTGAAGTAGGCTTGGCTTTTACTTTTCCGAACTTCTTCCGGCACAAGATTGTAGATTCTTGGTGCCAGATATGATAACGATCTACATCCTATGGACTTGTTTCTTCTTGGGAGAAAATAGTTTGATATATTCCTTGTTTCATACGAATGAGAATTTTTTTTCAATCTAATTTTTTGTTTGAATACATTGAGGGCACCTTTGAAAAAATACAGTTGTCTAGCATCCAAGACTCCACTTGGCTGGAAGATCATATCACTGAAATATACACGGTTTTTATTGTACACAATTTTGAGAATCCATTTCTGAATCACATCCAAGTTCTTATAGTACGCATCACATACACCCCCCCATCCCAGTAAACCATAGCCGATTTGAGACTGAACAAGAGAAAAGTATAATATTTTCAGTTGTTGTGTGTTGAGAAAGCCCCTCAAATACCTAAACCTCCATAAAAATCCTCTGATTTTATTGACAACATTTTTAATTATTTGTAGATCCCATTGTAAATGCTGATCAATTATTATTCCTAAGTAGGTATTATCTGCTTAGCCTCCGGAATGCCTCCACAATTTTCAGCGCACCAAGATCAGGTAAAGAATTCACATATGATGCGAAGGAAATGTATTTTGTTTTAGTATAATTCATTGTCAATGTGTTAAATTTAAACCACTCATTGATTCACTCCATTTCTTTTTCTGTTACCTCCTTCAATTTTTCCCAACTGCTTTCCCTGCACATAACTGCTGTGTCGTCAGCAAAACTTATAATTCTACCTCTCAGGTCAAGTTCAAGAAGTCCATTTATATATACAGAGAATAACAGTGGTCCTATCAGTGTACTTTGGGGGACCCCGTATGTTACAGGCATCGGAGAACTCATGGTGTCGTTTGTAAATGAATGACAATTGTATCGTCAAACACAGTGGCTTCTTCAGATGTATAGTATCTACTATACTTACATCTGAATACATTACAATAATATCATATATCAATAATATCATATATCATTGTCACTCTGAAGTTTATTTACAAAATTAAATGCCTCATAAATTAACCCAGCATGAAGTTTTCCATAAAATAATAATAATCTTCATTTTGTATGTAAAGCACATCTACATCTTATGCTATACATATAACTAAATAGTGTCATCAAAGTAGTACCAAAAATACTTCCCACCTCTACTGAGCATTAAACAAACATCAATTTATATACTCTAGCAGAGGGTAGGGTTATAATTCAATAAGCATGTCTTATTTTCTTTTTAAGTGAATTTAAGCTAGCAGGTTATTCTCTTGTTTTCACCTGGTGAATTATTATACTCTTTTATACACGTATAAG
Source organism: Cynegetis impunctata (assembly GCA_030704885.1). NCBI lineage: Eukaryota > Metazoa > Arthropoda > Insecta > Coleoptera > Coccinellidae > Cynegetis > Cynegetis impunctata. The sequence goes on from JARQZK010000751.1 coordinate 52,707, forward strand.
CAGGCATTTTTTTCAGTTAAGGTTAATCTATGCTCAGGGTAATTGAAATTTAGAGTTAGTGCCTCATATTCATGGTCTGTTATATGTATTGTAAAGCTAGTTTAATGTTTAAGAATAAGCCGTTTCATACCTCCTGGACCATGATATATATATATATAATATATATATATATATATATATATATATATATATATATATATATATATATATATATATATATATATATATATATATATATATATATATATATATATATATATATATATATATATATATATATATATATGTATATATGTATATGTATACATATATATATATATATATATATATATATATATATATACCTATATATATATATATATAAATATATATATAAATATATATATATATATATATATATATATATATATATATATATATATATATATATATATATATATATATATATATATATATATATATATATATATATTTATATATATATATATATATATATTTATATATATATATATTTCCCCATGTCATTTTGACATCTACAGCGGTCTCATCAAACCGAATGAGCTTGGTATTTAAAGTTACACTTGAAGCAGAACAAAGCTTTCAAAATTTGGATGAATTCAGACAACATTTTTGCATCTCAACTGTTGGGGAAGGGTGGTGGTGTATTTTTCAGTCTGGTGGAGACAGATATGAAAATTAATTTTGAATAACTTTTCCGAAATTCAGCATCCTATGGCTATTAAGAGGTCTGATACGCCGCCATTTTTGTGTGAAGATTTCTTGGTTTTTCGTTGTTTTGAGGTTTTGCCCACCTCTGCAGCCTCTTCAGATGGAATTAGAAGGTTGGAATTGTGCAAGTGGATTGAGTTGATGTTGGGAAATCCTTAATGAAATTTCTCAATTTAATGTAGAGACTGACCATTTCAATGAAGAGATTGACTTTGGGGTAATAGAATTTGTAAAAAATAATAAAAGGAGGAGAAAATACAACTTCCTTGATGGATCTCTGATGACACGCTTATATAAGAAAAAATATAAAATACTCTCTTCGTTTTATATATTTTCCAGTAAATTTTATATAACGTTATAATTTTCAGTTTGAAATGAAAAAGTTTCATGTTTTAGTTATTTAATTTGAGCACTATCTTCTGAATACATAGCAATTAGTAGTTTGAATATAGGAGAAAAGGTTTTTCTCGACAGAAGCTTTTTCACTGGGAGCTTATCACGCCGACGAATTAAAAACTTTCGCAATATGAATCTGAAGTATTCGGCCCTTGCTTCCAATTAGCTCGATATGTCTCTTTGCAATATTGCTGGAGAATTCATTCGGACGATTCCCAAGGAGTTTTCTCAACTTTTCCCGTTTGTAAAATTCACATCCCGATATAGAAACGTTGATTCGGATAAGGAAAACTTTTTCAGCCTTTATTTAGGAATATTCTGAGATTAAATCAAACGAATCGTTATCCACGAAATAACCTTTTCCAAGATTTCCTCGGACTTGGATAGACTTGATTTATTCAATCTATGCATTTTACATTTATATATTTTGGCGTATATATATATATATATATATATATATATATATATATATATATATATATAAAATTAAGTGAACTAGGACATTTATTTGAAACTAATCAAACAAACCTCCTAGCGGAGCTGGTTATAAGAGTTCACGAAGCATCGAAATATCAACATCTACCCCAGACGGTAATTGTTCGAAATGTTAATTTGTTTATCACAATCGATGGAAATTGATAGACAGACTGTTTCGCCCTTATCGGGGCTCATCAGTATCATCCATCCACCAAGAGTGATAACCAAACCAACATTTCAAACGGTCATACATATTTCTTCTAGTAACTCCATGACATATAAATATGACACAGCGCCACCAGTCGGAAACAATTGAACCACATCTTTCAGAACAGAAGAAAACATTTCGGCAACGAGAACTAGTACGTCCGGAACACACGAAGGTGGCTACCATATTCGCTAAGCAAGATTAAAGCTGACACATCAATTCGATGTGATTCAACATTACACACCGCAGGCAGCAATCGCACCGAATTTTATCGCAATGGCAAATGAATATAAGTAAGAATTATTCGTGTTAAACGGAAAACACGCCCGTGGTTATAAAATTAATTAAGTGAACTAGTTTGATTAGTTTCAAATAAATGTCCTAGTTCACTTAATTTTATAACCACGGGCGTGTTTTCCGTTTAACACGAATAATTCTTACTTATATTCATTTGCCATTGCGATAAAATTCGGGGCGATTGCTGCCTGCGGTGTGTAATGTTGAATCACATCGAATTGATGTGTCAGCTTTACTCTTGCTTAGCGAATATGGTAGCCACCTTCGTGTGTTCCGGACGTACTAGTTCTCGTTGCCGAAATGTTTTCTTCTGTTCTGAAAGATGTGGTTCAATTGTTTCCGACTGGTGGCGCTGTGTCATATTTATATGTCATGGAGTTACTAGAAGAAATATGTATGACCGTTTGAAATGTTGGTTTGGTTATCACTCTTGGTGGATGGATGATACTGATGAGCCCCGAAAAGGGTGAAACAGTCTGTCTATCAATTTCCATCGATTGTGATAAACAAATTAACATTTCGAACAATTACCGTCTGGGGTAGATGTTGATATTTCGATGCTTCGTGAACTCTTATAACCAGCTCCGCTAGGAGGTTTGTTTGATTAGTTTCAAATAAATGTCCTAGTTCACTTAATTTTATAACCACGGGCGTGTTTTCCGTTTAACACGAATAATTCTTACTTATATATATATATATATATATATATATATATATATATATATTATCTATATATATATATATATATATATATATATATATATCTATATATATATATATATATATATATATATATATATATATATATATATATATATATAAATATATATATATATATATATATATAAATGTTAACGGAAGTATATGTATTTTGTCAATGTATACAATTCGTAGGAAATGTATATAATTCCTAAAATCGCCCGGAAATGTGTAAAAAGAATTATATAAGAGGCAGTTCCTAGAAAATCTATACATTTCCTAAATAACAATCAGAAATGTATTACATTCAAGATGTCAATGGGTACCCAGAAAAAAATCGTCAAAGTGTTAAGAAAAACTTGCTGAAAAAATGATGAAATCGAGTGAAAAGAAGTTTCCTCCTGTACCTATTGGCAGTTTTGTATGAGTTGCAGTACCAGCAGTTGATAGACAAAGTGGTGATGCACATAATACTATAGGAGTAGTCTTGGGTAAAATTGATCAAATTGGTACTAAGAACGGAATCATAAAACAATTGTATTCTAGATCTCAGTTCAATTTTTGTCAGAGGGTTTTTCTAGATGTTAAAGATGTACCTAGTACGGAAATTGCAATACATTCACTTGCAAACCTACAATCCACTGGAACCGGTCAAGGATTTAAAAATGGCATTCGCAAGAAGAATTGTAGGAGAACAAAATATCTATGTTATAAAAATAAACTATTGTGCACTTCCAAGTGCCATTACCGCTTACTCTGCGAATAATTTCTTCAGCTGAAGTAGGTACTAGTAGACTTCACATGTTACTCCGAAAGCTATTTTGCGGTCATATGATCTAGCCACAGTGACAGACTGATTACTTACCAAATGAAAGTTTGAGCTTTATAAGAAAGTATTCGCAGTTTTTTTCTATGTGCTACCTGGACCTTAAGAATGAATAAATAGTTGATTTTGGAAGCTTAATTAATAAGAAGCTCTATGAAGATTTTATATTTTACGGTATAATTATTACCTGATTGTCTCAACGAGAGCCTTAATGAAAATTCTGATTCTCAGTTAAACAGCGTTTATCATTTATTTTATTCATTGATAACTCTGATTCTTAGTTCACTAACGTGTATGTTGGAGTTTCATAAAATTCCTAGGAAATGTATACATTTTCCTGGATATGTAGGTATTCAAGAATCTTTCAAACAATATTTTATACATTTCCTAAATAGCTTCGGAATTTCCTATATTTCCTTGGTTTCATACATTTCCGGTAACATTTGATTAATTCACGGAGATTGCAGTCGAGTACAGGAAAATAATTTCTCTCCTTAGAATGTTTTTAAGGTTTAGACAATGTTCATTGTCTTTTTCACTACCTACTAATATATATTAAAATCATAGTAGTTTCTACGACAGCATAAACAAACACAACCTTGTTTGGATTGTAACAATAATTCGTTTGATAATACACAAAATATTTTGTGGTAGTGCAGTTGTGTAGACTATAATTGTTTCAATATATTTTAGCCTTGAAGAAAGCAAACATTGTCAAAAGCTTGGAAACTTGATAAAGAATTATAAAAATTCCTGTCCTCGACATACAACAAATCTGGATCAGTTCTTTTGAAACTTCACAAAAGTATAAGACTTGCATGGATTTAAGAAGAAATTTCATCATCTTCAAATCCAGAATGACCCCGCATTTGAATAAAAGATTGTTTGATCAATGTTTACTACGAATCATGACGTAACTATGCAAAACTTGGACACTGAAGAATCTTCTCATAGGAAAGCTTTAGATGGCAGAGATCTATGAAGCGTTGTTTCCTAGAAGAGATCGCTAAAGAATATAATGGATGCAACAAAGAACTCTGCTGATAGACAGAATCGGGTCCTTAAAATACCAGTCGGTGGGACACGAAGTGAGAATGAGTTAGTGCAACTCAAATGCCATAATATTGTTACGTTTTTTACTTGCGAGTTCGTTTGTGTGAATAAGAACACGCAATTGTCTATTAACAAACTAAACGATTTATTTCCTTGCCAATTAATTAATAAATACAACTATTAAAATTCACTAACACTAACTAATCACTTACTCAATAATTATTTATGTACAAAAAGTCTATTTTTTCAAGTCTATTTATTTCCACTTTATTTATTTCGTCGCACGAATTAGAATTCTGGGCCCCTGCTCCGCTTTTATATCCGGCCAGATATATTCAGTAGTAATACTATAAGTAGGTACTTCAAAATAATCAGGTTATACATCTATAACTTGTTGCATAATAATTACAAAGAGTGTCAGTTTGACAGTTTAAATATACTGTCAAACTACACGATTTGTAATTATGCAGGAAGTTTGAGATGTATAACCGTATTTATATTGAAGTACGTATTGTAAGTAGTTGATACGATTATTTGTTGAGTATATTAAATAAAAATCTACGAATCGACTCATTTTTGAACAGTTACTAATAAACGTCACGGTCCTGTTAGTTTTCGATTGATAGAGCTACTCTATGTATAATCAGGTATTATCAGTTATAATATCACAAGAGCATCGAAAATAATCGATTATACTTCCGAGCCACGAGACGTATTTTGCGAAACATCCACTAGAGCGCAGCTCGAGTGATGTTTTAAGAAAATACGTCGAGTGACGAGGTCAGTATAACGATTATTTTCGATTGCACGAGTGGTATTCGTTACGATTATATAACGAATATAAAATATTAATTTTTTCTGACAAACGTCAAAACATATCACGTCGTTAAGGGTATATTCACTTATCAATACGCAGTAGTTATGCAAAATTCACAGATTCTATTGGCTTATTCATACATGAGTTATATAATTGAAATTATACAAGGTAACTTAACTGAATTGATCGTTCTGATTATTTTAAAATTATACGAAAAAAATAATCAGCTTTAATATCAAAAGAGCATAAAAAATAATTGATTATAATTTCGAGCCACGAGACGTATTTTGCGAAACATCCACTAGAGCGCAGCTCGAGTCATGTTTTAAGAAAATACGTCGAGTGACGAGGTCAGTATAATCGATTATTTTCGATTGATCGAGTGGTACACGTTACGATTATATAACGAATAAAAAATATTCATATTTTGACACGAGGCGGAACACCAAAACGATTATATCAAGTCGTACAACAAAAGTTAATAAGTTTATTTGTTGGGAAATTGAGTAATATTCAAAATAAAAAAAATTTAATTAATTTAGCCCTTTTGGAAGTTCCCGGTTGAGGTTCGTCCGTTCTGGATCGACGTATTGGGATGGCATATCCCCATCAGGGGATGGTGATGAATCGTCAATGAAAGTCATCTTCCATTTCGACATCAGACAGATCGTCGCAACATCAGGTATATTGTCACAAGAGGCCCCGCTGCAGATCCTGCAGACTAATAAGCAATTTTATCCTGCCTTCCTGTAGCTGCACGTGTTCGCACAACCCTTCGTCTAGCTGCAAGAAATCATCCGCAAGAAGTGTTGTGGGGCTGCATCTTAGGTCATCATTTTGGGGATGAGGCATTGTGGCGTGGATATCCACCCCCAGGAGAGGAGCACTTGACCTTCACTTGAAGTCTCCTTACATATAAAACACAAACCAACGCTGGGACTGGGATCAGACATTTTGAAGATTTTCAGTTCAAACATCACTCACGTTATGGGCTTTTACCAACGTGAAAAACTTGAAAAATTATAAACTTTGAAAAGACTAATCTCGGAAAGTATTGAATCTACAGTAGTTATGCAAAATTCACGGGTTCTATTGGCTTAATAGTAAATTATTATCCCGCTGAAAAGTCTACCTACGTATTGGTCGGTAGCTGAAAAATTATTCCACCAGTAGTTCTAAATGCCATCCAGTCCAGGTGCCGTGAAATCACGCTTGTTCTTCAGAACATTATCTCTTCGGTGGTTATTTCATTCAGTTCTTCAATCTGCTGCAGGTCTTGTTCGCACAACTCTTGGAATTTGTGAAGTGCCGGAATATCCCTAGTTTCTGCTGGTCTCTCGTACAAGTTTTTCCAGAACTGTTCCACTTCTTCAGGAGATGGTGGATGCTTTGTCTCTATTTGTTAAGGTTGAAATAATTTTGAAGGTTCTGTGTTGAAGGTGTTGTTATCTTTTATCCACTTTTGCCTTTTGATAAGCTTCTTTCTTGCCGCCGCAAGTAATCTTATTTTATCGACAGCCTTCTGCATCAACAGATGCATAGTGTATAGTAAATCTATCCTACGATTCAGCGTACCAAGCTCCTCCATCATGCCTTCTATTTTCTTGCTCGGCTTCAATTGGCCTTTCAGGATATCTATGATACATTGATACCAAAATGCCTGCTGTCTCACGATCTTTATCTTCTTTTCTAGCCGTTGCAATCTCAACCTATCCTTGTCCTCCTTTGTTCTTTTTCTTTCCGGCAGACACAGTAGAGAAGCAGCAGCTCCCACTGCAGCAACCACCTCTTCCAGAGAACAGTCCTCGTCTAAGTGCTCGCTGATGATATTATTCATAGCGGCTAGGTCTTCAGCATTGAGTCGTGTCTTTAGTTGTGCGGTCTTCATGTTTGGGTTTCTCACTGCAGTCTCAAATGCGTCCCCTCTATTGTCGACTTGTTCTAGAACATCTCTCACTTGTTCTGTTTTTTTCCTGTTGAACTGTAAAGAATTTTTGATCTAATATTAACATTCAAATCTGTTATTATCAGATGATAAGGGAAACCACCATACATATATATATATATATATATATATATATATATATATATATATATATATATATATACAAACTTTTACTAGCGCGTCGTTTGCGTTCATGAGCTTGAATAACCTTAAAAATCATGAATTTTTTTCAATTCGAATTATATAACGAATAAAAAATATTCATATTTTGACACGAGGCGGAACACCAAAACGATTATATCAAGTTGTCAAAGGTATATTCATTTATCAATAAACAGTAGTTATCCAAAATTCACGGATTCTATTGGCTTATTCACACATGAGTTATATAATCTAGAAAACTCCCTTTCAATCTCGATTATTCTCGAAGCTTCCGTAGTTAACAGTCATCATAGCCAAATACGATGTTTCTGCAAAATTCCTTCCGGTCTTTGCGGTAGGCGATGATTTACCGTATACGTTAAAAATGATGGAGAGGGTGCTCGCTACAATAAAGGTTCGTGAAATAATAGATTCGCGTGAATATAGATCCGCCTACGAACCCTCATTTCGTGTTACGCCTATGGTACCCCCCTATTCGCGTTAATGGAAGAAATGATTGAAGAAGCTGCAGATGATGAGGATTTATAAAATGAATACAATAAAAAAATATTTCTAGACAAACCTATAACTTCAACAGCTTGAGAACAACATTTTCTTTATATGATCTAATATGAAAGATGGGAAAACTTCTCCAGGATCCCATTATGTATAACTCGACAACTCGAAGTTATACATAACGCAACGAAGTTTGGAAAGTCTGTTTTTCGAGAAGACATTTGAGTTCAACATCGGGAGTTAATGGTATTATAATTATATAGTGCGTGTTACGTATTCAATTACATGAAAGTAAAACTTATTCAACAACTTTATGTTGAAATGCAGTATTTCTCTTAAGAATATTATTCTGTCTCGTATTCGAGACATATATATATATATATATATATATATATATATATATATATATATATATATATATATATATATATATATATATATATATATATATATATATAGAATGTATATAGAATATATGGCCTAGGGAAAATTTTGTGTATATGTTTTTTTGTCCACGGCTGTACTATAAAACATTAATTATGTATGTGCTTCCTAAAGTATAACGATACCTATTATTCACTAGTGAATAATGGTTCATTATTCACTGATTGACGTCACACTCAAATGTCACACACGTATGTCCAAACTTGAGACTATAATTCACATAAAATTATAATAATTATAAATTAAATAGGAACGACCGACTAAAACATTGATTTGTCTATAAATTCAATGCCTTCGTTTATTTTCGATATTTGTTTTGTTAATATCAATATAAATGAATAAATGCAAAATTATCTACTTCATTTTTATCAGAGTGAAAGAAAAGAATGGAATCGATGTTAAGTGAAATAGTTGACGTTTACGTGAGTATGCAGTTTTCAGTGAACACAGAAAATGTTATGTCAACGCTCTTGATAACTATTTTTATTGTTGAAAATGCAGATTATTACTAATTTTTTCGAGAGGAAGTCGTGGACAATAGTATATTATTCAACGAGCACAAAATGATTGCAAGCGAGTGTCGCAATTCACCCGAGTGAAAAATTTTAATTTTGTGCGAGTAGAATTCCATACTCTGTCCACGACTTCCTCGAAAAAATTAGTAATAATCTGCATTTTCAACAATAAAAATAGTTATCAAAAGCGTTGACATAACATTTTCTGTGTTCTCTAAAAACTGCATACTCACGTAAACGTCAACTATTTCACTTGACATCGATTCCTTTCTTTCACTCTGATAAAAATGAAATATATAATTTATTAGAGTACCTAAATATTCAATAAGTTGGGTATTATATTATATATTAGTTTAATAATTTGCCTTAAAGTTATCTTAGTTACATAAAACCTAAAAATCTAATAACAATACTATCCTAACAATGTGAATGATAGTCTCAAGTTTGGACATACGTTTTGAGTGTGACGTCATGCAGTGTATAATAAACCATTATACACACTAGTGAATAATAGGTATAATTGTACTTCAGGAAGCACACGTATAATGAATGATTTATAGAACAGTCTTAGACAAAGTATAGTTTTCTACTCGCACAAAATTACAATTTTTCACTCGGGTGAATTGCGACATAGCAATTATTTTGTGCTCGTTGAATAATATACTATAATTAATTAATGTAGTACAAGTTCATTATTATTTTTATAAATAAAGTTATATTTTTGAATGCTACAAGTATGGTTTGAGTAACATAAAAAATGCGTGGGCATTAGAGCTTCGTCACTGAGGTCTTATTTCTCCCCATTTTTGTTCTCTTTTAGATATCAATTCTTAACCCCTTCATTCAATTCAGAGGAGCAAAATATATGCACAAAGCTTGCCAAACTGCATGAAATTTTTATATAAATATTGCGATAATGAGAAAAATAACATTCGAACATCCAAAGAGCACTTTCCCAATATCAACCGAATTCACAAACAAATTTGATTGTTGAGCACTTCATTAACATCAACTCAATCCACTAAATCAATCAACAGAATCTTTAGAGATACACAAAACCTTGAAAACCAGGAAAAACATTCAATCTGTACATGCAAATGGCGGTAGCTCGAAAGGCTAAATTTGGATATGTTGTTCATTATTAATACCCATAATTTTTGCCAACGGTTTGAAATATTTCCGCTTCTGCATCTTCCCGTCACTTCATCGCCCAAAATTTAAAGTGGTCGAAATTTTGACTGAATTCACCCAACTATTGATTGCTTTTTTCTGCCTCGAAAACAATCCCATATCTGGGGGGGGGGAAATAATTTTAGCTCATTTGGTTTGTTGACATTGGCCCTGGAGGTCTAAAACATATTTGAAAACCACTCCTGCACCTGACTGTTGACTTTTTATTTAGGACAATAGACTATTATTTTTAGGGAAAATACAACTAAAGATTCATTCAAAAAAAAGGCAAACCGCTATAGTTTAGCAGTACGTTTGGTTTATCGTCCATAGGTTCGATTCCCACCTGGACATTGGGTGTTGTATGCGTTTATGAGAATTAATCATTTTCCTCTGTTATTACATTGATCGCGAAGATGTCCATACTTAACGAAACTAATATTGAACGGACTAGTGACCCGTCCCGGCTTCGCAAGTATAATTTTATTTTATTGGCTGGAGAACACCGATAGACGCGTGCGATATAGGCATACGACACAGGCACACTCCGCGCTCGCCGCCCGCTGCCAACCGCAACGAAACGTACAGTCCGCCAGCCGCTATGCCTCTGTTTTTTAAATATCTTGATAAGTTCTAAGATATCCATTGAATTTGAATTGATATTTGTTATTTACATTTTGCTCTACGTTACCAACAGTTGGTTGCAGTTTATTCGAAATTGTGCAATGCTCCACATGTTTATCGTCCAACATCTTAGTGATATTGCAAAATATCGGCAACCAGTAATACACAATGTTGTATGTTTATTTTTCTACTCGATTTAAGCTCATCAAAATATATTTTTCGGCTTTTCTGTGCTATAATATGTATGTTTTATACATATAAACCTTCCTTTTTAATTACTCTATCTATTGCTGAAAACTGCATCAAAATCCGTTGAGTAGTTTAAAAGATCTAAGCGAAAAAACAGGGGAAGCGACTTCATCTTATAGGTACTACGTAAAGATATCAGATATGTAACAATAAGTGTTGTTCCTCTTTTTCATTCAAATATAGGAATTATATAATGATAAGTGACTTGCTGCTCCGTCAATGTTTTACAACGTTTTGTAATATTCAGAAGAAAAAAGAAATTGTTTTTTTTTGTGTTTGGTAATCTAGCTCAACGGTTATTCAGTTTTTTATACGAATTTATGCTGCGTTTATAATTTCCACAGAGTAGCTCGTCACCCTTTCTTTTTCCGACAAATTTCATTAGATGGATGGTGCCCATGCGACACATCAACCAAGTGGAAAATTGCTTCATGCCGGTCTAGATCACTTATCAATTTGAGAGAGTTTTCACACAGATTCGTGAAATATCATTTATAGACTTCAAAATACAATCGGGTGTTTTGTTCCCCACATATTTTTTAAAGTTATCCGGGTATTGTATCTTCGATTATGTTCCATGATTTAGAATGCATACATGTTCCAGTTATGGAGTTTTAATTAAGGGAACTAATATGCGATCTATGATTTTTCTGAGTCCATGTTTTTATAGTGTAAAAGCTTTCATACAATAAAATTTTAACACCAAATATTGACCTTAGATATTCTAATTTAAAAGCGTTTCGTTTCTCGGATGCGAAATAATTTCTACCGATAGAAGCTCGAAGGTATTTCGTCATGAATTCCAACTAATTTTTCATGGCATATATTTTAATTACAGGGTCGCTGATATGTATGGAAACGTTCGATTATTTACTAAAGTAAGATAGCTAGCGAAAAATGTTAAAATACAAAAAATTTAGGGTTTTTCAAAATCTATCACACTAAATAAAAATTGAGTATACAGGGTCAGTCAAAAAGTACTGAAGAAATTGCTTTTTCTTCAATAAAACACTCTATATATTATACCATGTTTTAATTCTGCTCAAAATTCTGAACAAAATTTACACATCACATAATTTCCTAAATTCAACCGTTTTCGAGATATCGAATTTTGAAAATAACTTTATACTACTCTCAAATTTATTAAAGAAAGAGCACGAAATGATAGATATTCATTATGAGAGTCAC
>JARQZK010000751.1:70000-147500 GCA_030704885.1 Cynegetis impunctata
CGGAATCCAAACATGATGATCACTTACGCAAAAAAGAATTGAAGAAATTGTTTGAAAATATAAAGTTTAAATAAGGGCATCCATAGAGTACACTTAGATATTTTAACATGTTTGAGAAATGAAACTCTGAGATTAACGCGTTTCACATATAATAACCGTTAAACTCATCAATTCAAATGTTAGTTAGTTTAACTCATTATTGATATAGAATATTTGTACGTATGACAGAAATGGTTCATGTTCAAATGGAAAGAAATATAGAACAAATGAACTTTAAATATTGAATTAATAAATTAAAGGTATGCTATAGGTCCTTTTTGAAATTTCTTGGATTATTTTTTTCGTATGATTTTCAACCAATCAGAACGATCAATTTAGTTAAGTTACCTTGTATAATTTCGATAATACCTGATTATACATAGAGTAACTCTACCAATGGGAAACTAACAGGACCGTCAAATTTTGACGTTTATCAATAACTGTTCAAAAATGAGTCGATTCGGAGATTTTACTTAATTTACTCAATAAATAATCGTATCAAATACAATACGTACTTCAAAATAAATACGGTTATACATCTCAAACTTCCTGCATAATTACAAATCGTGTCAGTTTGACAGAATAATCCTCCCGCTTTGCGGTCGGATTATTTAGACTGTCAAACTGACACTCTTTGTAATTATGCAACAAGTTATCGATGTATAACCTGATTATTTTGAAGTACTTATAGTATTACTACTGAATATATTTTTTTCGAAAGACTATTTTCCTGACACTTCTTTGGGCCGACTCCCAGAAATTCCATCCTTAAGATCAGTAAATTTGCTTCAGAGTATTAATTTTACACCAAACAATGTCAAATTCCATATCAGAAAATTAAAACTTCAATCATCGCCCGGTCCTGATTCAATTTCACCTGTTGATAAAATTCTCCGATGGTTTGGCCAAACGCTTCTCCAGAATTATGTCTGCATCGTTCAATGCACATATTTTACCGGTTACTTGGAGAACTGCCATCGTTACACCGATTTTCAAAAAAGGTAATAAGCTAGACTCATGTAACTACCATCTATTTTCATTAACACCCGTCATTTGTAAACTCATGGGGTCTATTATGTGCGAATGTATTTTAAAATACATATATATATATATATATATATATATATATACAGGGTCCTGCAACAGTGGCGCGGTGTTCCATATCTCTATTTGAGAAACAGATAGAAATCTACATTTCTATAATATTACCTTATTGCTCGAGATCGACAAAATAAAAATATAGTCGGTCACACAGGGTGTTTATCAATTGATTTCTGGCGGATATCAACTATGTTTGATTTCAAATGGCACCTACATTATTTAATCGCTTTTCGGTTTCTACATAGCAAAATCACTTATGTATATCTTTCACTGGAAAATATCGACGGTTTTCGAGATTTCTAGCATGAGAGTTTTAAATTAAAAAGTTGTCAAGTCCAATTGAAACTTAATTTTTGGTCAAATATTCTACATTGGTTACTGTCTCAAATGATATATTTGAAATCAACCTGCGATATACAGGGTATGAAAAATCGCTTGCCACATATTGTAAATCAAAATGTACAGCATCTTCCTTATTTTAAATGGAACACCCTGTATATTATAGATCTATAAGAAGCGCCAAGAAAGGCTCTACAAATGTCATGAAGTATTTCCTGTGGTTAATTTCACTAGTTTTTCTTAAAACAGCGAAAAATGGCAAATATTCATATTTCTTCGCTGTAATCTCAATGAACGACTTTTTTCAAAAATAACCTGTTGGTAGATGAACAAGTTGTGAATTACACCACAAAATGTACGTTGTATATTTAAAATGATTTCAATAATCTCCAAATTTGAGTCATATCCTTTCTATCTGAAAACAACTTTTCAGCGAATAAAATATTTATTGGAAATCGATATTCTGGCAAATGACAGATCAAAATATTTGCCTTCAAATAAGTATTGAAATCTTTAGTGATTCGTTAAGTAGAACTTCCGATATGATTTCATCAGAATGTTGTTGAATTATATCGAAAGTTCAACTTAACGAATCACTAAAGATTTCAATACCTACTTATTTGAGGGCAAATATTTTGATCTGTCATTTGCCAGACTACTCGACTCCAATAAATATTTTATTCGCTGAAAGGGTGTTTTAGATCGAAAGAATATGGCTCAAATTTGGAGATTATTGAAATTATTTCAAATATACAACGTACATTTTTTGGTGTAATTCACAACTTGTTTATCTACCAACAGGTTATTTTTGAAAAAAGTCGTTCATTGAGATTATAGCGAAGAAATATGAATATTTGCCATATTTCGCTGTTTTAAGAAAAACTTAACCATAAGGAATACTTGAAGACATTTGTAGAGCCTTTCTTAGCGCTTCTTCTGGATCAATAATATACAGGTTGTTCCATTTAAAATAAGGAAGATTCTGTACATTTTTATTTACAATATATGGCAAGCGATTTTTCATACCCTGTATATCGCAGGTTGATTTCAGATATATCGTTTAAGAGAATTACCAATGTAGAATATTTGACCAAAAATAAATTTCAATTGGACTTGGCACAACTTCATAACCATCAATATTTTCGAAATGAAGATATACATAAAGTATCTTCTTTTTTCTATGTAGAAACCAGAAAAGCGATAAAAATTATAGGTTGCTATTTGAAAAAACATAGTTGATATTCGCCCAGAAGAAATTGATCACCCTGTGTGACCGACAATATTTTTATTTTGTCGGGCTCAGGCAATAAGGTGATATTATAGAAATATAGATTTCTATCTGTTTCCCAAATAGATATATGGAACACCGCGCCACTCTTGCAGGACCCTGTATATATATATATATATATATATATATATATATATATATATATATATATATATATATATATATATATATATATATATACAAAATTGTGATTAAATTTTCAATATTTTTATAACTCAATTTTGCTGATTATTCTGATAATTCCCGTAAAAGTCGCTGATTCAAAGTACGAAACAATCGACTCACCTCGGCTTCGTACCCTTCTCTGACGTTGAACGTGAGGTCATGTTGGATATCGTTGGCGAACTGTTGCTGGTATTCCGGGTATAACCGTAGAACCTCAACCAATCCTTGCATGTGTATACTCTTGAGGTCGCAGTATGTGAGGGCGCGCACATCGCTACTTGATTTGATTACCATGTCGATGCACCCAGAGGTGCCCCTGTTGTCACCCGATGGACCATTAGCAGAGGTATGCTGAAGGTGTTGATTTATGTCGCTTCCTACTAGGTCCCCTTTTCCTGGAAGACATTTCGTCATTACTATAAATTTCGCAAAAATATTACTGTCTTTTGACATTGGTAGTACAGTAAGACCCTGCCTAGCGCTGCTCCACTTAGCGCTGATTTAGTTTAACGCTGTTTTATTTGAATATGGTATTCCCCGAAAATGCACACTGCGTGGGATTCCCCGATATCCAAAGCGTAACGTGGAAGATTAGTATGCCAATCGCCGCTGATAAGAGAGCATCATACATGCAGACCTACATTCAAAGATCTGAAAATGTTAACTCTGGCTTCCCTTGTTGTATATCAATTATGTGTACATGTTTTCACAGGCAATGAATCTACATTTGAAAAAAATAAGAAAATCATGGTTTCAACAGTCAGAAAGAAAACTATTCCGTACCAGTTGCTAAATACAAGTTAACCTATAAATCACCTAATTATATGGCACCTAGATTGTTTAATGCTCTTCCAACGGATTTGAAAAATTGTGGATCCACTAATATATTCAAAAGAAAGTTGAAGCATTTCTTGGCAGGACTTTGTTATTATGAAGTTAAAGATAATTTGTTTTAAATGTCAAGTATGTATATGGTTGTGTATACTTTTCTGTATTTTCATGTATTGTTTTTTTCCCTCTTGTTCTTCTGTATTGACTTTTTCTATACACTCCTATGACTGTCTTGAAGAAATAAAGAATTATTATTATTATTATAATTATTACATTAATATATAACAGATTTATTATTGATTATTCAACATTTGTTGACGTTATTTTAAGTATAAATAGATGAAACACATGATTTAGTGATAGATGAATATGTATTACCATTTTTCGTTTCATTATGGGTGATAATAAAAAACACGAAAATAAAACGACAAGTAAGAGCATTTCTCTGGACACTTAAATGCAAGCGCTAAGAAGATTAGATACTGGTGAACGTCAGTATCACATTGGTGCTGAATTGAACTTGTCAACTTCAACGATAAGGACAATTCTTAAGAATAAAGAAAGAAAAATAGCAACAGCAACTATAACTACAATAATTTCTTGTTCTAGAAATCAAACGATAGGGAAAATGGAAAAACAACTTTCTATATAGATCGACGACGAAATTGAACGAAATATGCTATTAAGTCAAGCTATCATAATAGTGGAAACCAATTTTTGTTAAAAAAAAACATATTTAATAAATTTAATTGACAAAATACATATTCATTATTAAAAAATTCCTCTAACTTCAATATTTACATGGTGACATAACATAGTTTAACGCGAAAATCTGAAAACAACACGCGAAAGAGCACTAAATTTCCTTAAAAATTTATTTGTATGTCCCAATAATAATCAAAATGAATGCGGCTAAAAAATTCAAATTAATTCCTTTCTTCTCTGCCCCCCTCCCTCTCTACTCGTTTTATGTATCCTCAAGATGTGCATAATGAGATGTGTTTTTTAATATGATAATTTTTACCTTTTTTTTGACCGCACTTAGTTTGGTTATTACTGCGGCAAAATAATTTTCGCTAAACCATATCGTTTAGAAGATATGGAAAGAAAACTAATAATGGTCAGAAAAAATCGTGGTTTTCTTTGCCCTCCCCCATAAAATGCTTCAGGGCCTCGTGTTCGAAAACACATCAAAAACACCCTTTATCATCTCCGAACAATTCCTCAAATTTTCGTTAAATTCGGAATAGAGTCCAGGTATACTGTATATGGCTCCTAAACTATATTGTATTTGGAGTGTAACATGCAATAACGAACTTCATCTCAGAAATAATCCACATCTGTTATATTGAATTCAATTAAATCCATTAATTCTACCTTGGAGTGGGAGAAAATTTCTTCCTTTTGTTTCCTAACATAATGATTTCATCTTCAAACAGTCGCGTATATTCTCACGCAACCGACGAAGTTGTCTTGACGAAATGGATTTTCCCAGCCTACTTTTAAAACTAATCGAAGAATATGTTCATTGTAGGTAGACTCTCGCATGGGATGCTCCGTTTATTTGGAGACGTTTCCGAATTAAAATCGGCTGTAAAGTTCGACGATCAACCGACTGAAACTTCAGAGAAAAGCTACGAATACGGCAACGTAATCTGGAATAATTACGTGATAATATATTTTCAAATAAGCGAACGTTTATTTTGCAAATTTTCGTTAAACTTTCCGTTGTAAGTAAAAGCTGAAATAACGTCGAAATTGAATAGCCCAACGTACATTTTCAACAGAAATGGCAATATGAGGTTTCAAATAATTCTGAAATTCAAAACATTTTCCATAAAATCGAGTATAATATTTTACCTTCATCAATTGTGTGCTTTGAGAGCAATAAAATCGCGTAATGTTATTAGTCCAGTCAATGACGATAAAATAAGTATAAACTGTGTATTTATCCCATACAGTACCGATTTGTATGAAAATTTGGATTTAGATTTTACTTACCACCTATTTCAAAGTCTACCCTATGCCGGGGGTTGCTTTTTCTCTGGGGGTGGATGCCACCCCTTCTTGGGATTGAAAAATTTTTCATTGAAAATAAGTACGGAAATCGATGAAATGACAAGCAACTTTTGTTCTATGAAGTTTTTTCTGAAAGTAAATACTTTTCGACTTATTCGCGACTGAAATTGTGGGTTTTCTGGCAAAAAACACGTTTTCAGATTATTTTTCGTGAATAACTGGAAAAATATGCATTCAATCGAAAAATCTGTAGAGCAAAATTATAGCTCATAAAAAAACAAAGAAAATCGTGTATTCATGATGTTTTCTGACTCAATATAATAGTTATTTATGTACCCAGTGGCATAGATAGCTTTTTGCGATGGGGGGGGATATGGCTTTGTGTAAAATGCCATAAGCTTTTCGTCTAAAAATTTATTTGTTGATAAAATGAATAATCTTTCATGTAGTACAAAATAGGCCAAAAAAAATTTTTTGGCTTGACATCGCCTTGACGAATTAAATACTTCTTCCACACTTTCAACTTACGAGAACAGCAGGTGTGGCAGTAAAAATTTTTTTTGATAACACTTGTCAGTTTTGATGAATTTATCCGCTGCTTTGTCAACTTCGTATAAATCATGCTTGAAAAACACCGAAAATCTTTATCTAATCTTATTTAGTCTACTCGAGGAAACCTCGGTAGTCCAGCAGTGAGGTGTATCGCTTGTAAACAGAGGATTGTGGGTTCGAGTCCCACCTTGCTCTTGAGTGTAGTGTATGTCCGGATTTTGGTGGTTCAAAAAATAATATGTTGGGTAATGACTTAGATTCAAGACCATTGGCCGTTCGGAACCGGCGTTAAGCTGTGGGTCCCTGGAGTTAATAAAAATAGTCTAGTCAACAAGTGCTTTTTTGTTCAACTTTTTTCAGCAGTTTCTGGAAATTAAAAACAAAGTGTTATTCGATTTGTAGCAGGAAGAAGTTTTTTGACAAAATTAAAAATTCGCAATCGAAAATTGTGAAAGTTATAAACAGTATACCTACTGAAAAAAGTGGATTGGTTTTTTGCCAATATGTCAAAAAATAATTGAGATTTTTGAAATCTGAAGAAAGATTCAAAATGAAGAAAAAATTTTTCAAAAGAAAAACTCAATTACTGGAACTGCAGAATCAATACTCATAATTTTCTTAGAGAGGTGAAAATACGGCTGAAAAGGGGTAACTTCGTTTGGGCAAGTCACGCCCTTTCAGGACAATTCAACAATAAACATTATTTAACCATATAAAATATGAAAAGTTACTGAATCGGTGAATGAACAATAATCCGGCGATAATAGAGATTTTTCTATTAGTTATGCAATACCTAGTTAATTAACAATTTTTTGGTGCTTGAACATGAAAATTGTGATAACTGTTCATGTATAGATCTGAGATTCTTTCATTCTTGGAGCTATTAAAGTAAATCACTGTTGAAAAAATAAAAAATTTCAATTTTTCAGTTTTTTATAGACAATCTACGTAGTTTTGCAAAATCAAAATGAAATTTTTTTTATGAATTCAATGGTCCGTTTTTTATTATCGGAAGCTACATGGAAATAGTTGTTTTCAATGTTCATCTCCAATTGTTTGAAAAATTGTTATAAATAAATGCGTTGTTTATAAGAGAATCAGGAGAAAAATGTTATTATTAGAGTGTTTAATTTTGCAACTAAGTAAATTGTTAGGAACAAACTAAAAAATCCAATTTCTTAACGGGGATCTATTTTTCGAAACTAGAGAAACTAGAAACACTTGCAATATTCTTGTTCAAGCAGCAAAAAACTATCGCATAACTAATGCGCGAAAAATAGCGATAAAAATTTGTTGTCGCTGGATTATTGTTCATTTACCTATCCAGTAAGAAACTGAAATTTTTCATTCCTTAATTTCCATATTTAATATAGTTAAATAATGTTTATTGTTGAAGTGCCCCAAATGGGCGTGACTTTCGCAAGCCAGATTACCTGTTTTCGGCCGTATTTTTACCCCTCTGAAAAAATTATAAATACCTTTGTATCCTACAGTTCCGGGAGTTAAAAATTTGTTATAGGAAATTTCCTCCTCTTTTTGTATCTTCATTTAGATATCAAAATAAAACTAGCAGTTTTTGAAATATTTGAAAAAACAAACTGTTTTCTTTTTTTCAGTAAATTGTTTATCACTTTAACAATTTTCCCGAACGGAACTTAATTTTTTTTCAAAAACTATCTACATGCTATTTGCTTATAGGTATTCTTCCGAGACTGATGAAAAAAGTTGAACACAAAAGCACATGTAAACTAGACTCTATTCTCATGATTAGAAAATCTTTCTCCAAGATTCATGATCCAACCATCGCAAGAAAATTTTTACCAACTCGACAATTTTTATTAACTTCAAAATATTATGGAGTAATTGAATTGACAATCAAATCCAAAATTTAGTCTTATTTTTCAAAGAGCTTCATATACTCTAAATTAAAAAATATTCAAGATATTGATTGAAAATCCTATATGAGCAGAAGTCACGCTCCTCGAATGTAAACAGGAATTTGATCGGACCAAAAAACGTGTTTAAAAGAGCTTAAATGGCTGAAATGGAAAATTTTATCGCACTTCTTCTCTTTCTAAATTTTATACTATCTATACTATTGAACAAAACTGCTTTATATATAATACTACACCATTAAACAAAAGCTCGAGCACTTTTGTTTAATAGTAAGTATAGTATACAATTTAGAAAGAGAAGTGCGTGGAGATTTTGGTTGACTTCTTCCTTTCGAAATAAAAATTTTCCATTAGATCCATTTGAACTTTTTAAACACTTTTTTGCTCATAGTGACCGATTAAATTTACTAATTCAACATTGAATAAAATATGCTCAAAACTACTAATTACTTTATAATGTCAAAATTATATCCATTCCTGATTGGTCGGCCTGTTCGAAGCGCGGAAAATCTAGGTGATTTTGTTATGATTGCACATACATAATGGCAGAAGAGGTGCTAGTGCTTAGTAAATTTCATGTAAAGGTACTTAAATATGTACATAGATGCGAAGACTTGTATTCAGTTCTATTATAATTATCGGAGGCTCATGGGGGGGGATTGATCCCCTTGATCCCCCCCTATCTACGCCACTGTATGTACCAAGGGTATAAATAGATGTTTATGCCCTGAGGGCGACGTCTTACGAACCCGAGGGCCTCTGGCCCGAGGGATTGTAAGTCGCCCGAGGGTATACACATCTATTTATACCCATGGTACATACAAACTTTTATGTCATACTAGTTATTTATTGCAATCCAATCTCAATACAAATCAGTATTTTAAAAAATCCGGTTTGAATTAATAACATTGCATAGTAGGCACTATCGTTGCTAGGTGAATGTTGACAAACGTAAATGTCATAAAATCGCAATAATTTTTATATGTGTCAAAGTAAGAAGCCAAAATGGACGAAGATTTTGGAATTCCTGACGAAATTATTAAAAAAGCAAAGAAAGCAACTGAAAATCTGTTGCCAAAAAAGTCTAAAGAAGCTTACGACATGGAATACGAATTTGATACTCAAGCAATGAAACATGAATCGTTTGCTGCAGACAACTTAACTATCACCGGATCTTTTCAGAACTGCCAATTTTATGTTAATTCTTCAAAATAATGTTCATCGAATATTTACATATATTACTATATTCCGTTTGTAATTTAATTAGTAAAGGTTATTGAATAAGTCAAACAAAACATTATTTCTCTTTATGCCCACGCGGGCCATAGAGTGCCCGCACGGGCATAAAATACGACATTAGATAGTTGGTAACTAAGCAATGAAAACACAATAATGAACTAGTATGACATAAAAAGAATTATTGCTTGTTGAAAGTTGATTGGTATTTACCACTATGTCTATTCATCAATATACTAATATAGATATTCTAATTTCTACAAAAATGTGCTTTTGGTTTTTTCCCCATAACTCGCTTAGTTTTTAAGCAATCAAGTCTTTCAAAGAAGCATTTTGTAGGTTTTTTTAAGAGCTATGAGCTAATCTAAATGAAACATTCTCTCAGATTTTATTTTCAAAAAGTTTCTTGCTAAAACGGCTCAAAAAAGGTACTTTGCGCGAACACACTCAAGCTTCAAAAGGCCATATCTTACTCAATTTTCATCCTACAAAAAAAAATTAAACGCCAAAATTTTCGAATAAGAAAAACATACAATTTCGTACTCGACAAAATTTTCGTATCATTAATAATTTTTGAGTTATTTTGAAGAAAAGGTGATTTTTCGCTAAATTACGAAAATGATTTTCTCTCTTCAAACTCAATTTTTTTCAAAAAGAAGTACTTTAAACTGGTCAAGCACTCAGAACTCATTATGAAAACAAAAATGAAGTAAATTTTAAAGTGGCAACGATTTTTTTCAAATGGGGTGGATGAGACGGTGAAATTTTCACTATTTTTTTCCAACGAAAAAATAGGAGTCGACATTATTCTCTTCATAACTCGCTTAGGTTTGATGCTAGGAACTTTTATAATAAATAAAAATAAAGGTTTTTTAAAGAACTTTAATAAAGTTACATAAGTTTTCCCCGAAAAATGCATTGGATTTTGGTTATTGTACGCAGAAACTTTCCATTTTGGCGATTGAAAATACCAGTCAATTTTCAACAAACAATAATTCCGTTTGGATTGGGTCTGCATACATCATAAATACACGATTTTCTTTTTTTTATAAGCTTTAAATTTGTTCTTCACTTTTTTTTTGATTGAATGCATATTTTTCCAGTTATTCAGGAAAAAGAATCTGAAAACGTGTTTTTTTGTCTAAAAACCGACAATTTCATCCGCGAATATGTGGAAAAGTATTAACTTTCAGAAAAAACATCCTTAAACGAAAGTTGCTTAGAATTAGTCAATGTATCGATTTCCGCACTTATTATTAACGGAAAATCTTTCACCCCTAAGAAGTGGTGGCATCCACGGCCATAAAAAAGCAACCCCCGGCACAGGGTAGAAATAGATAGTAAGTAGAACCTAAATCCAATTTTTCATGAAAATTGGTGCTGTATGCGATAAATACACGGGAAAATGGTCATTGACTGGACTATATATCACAAATATCGAAATGATACGAATAATATTAAATATATGCCTGAAGACGAATATGTGAAAAAAAAAACGTCAATACCTATAAGTATATAAATAAAAATTAAATGCACTTCGTTGGTAAGCGCATCATTTGAGAATGACTGGACTATTTCGGTTATTTTCTCATGTTCCTCATCAATCGATAAGGTTTTTGAAGACGCCCGGACAAATTCGAAAAAACTGATAGGGGTGACGTATTTGCTTGATTTTTTTTTGTTCTATTCGTAATGCTTCCATGATGAAAATAACACAATTGCTTGTTTTCGATTGAAACTGAAATCTGTAAAAACCTGGGAAAAACAGGGAAAAACGCATTTCAGCCTAAATTAAAAGAAAATTATATTTGTTATTACTTATAATGCAATTTAGTTCGCAAATCTTTTTTCATAGCTGATTGTCAAATTATGAATCAATCCAATCGGTTTTGTAGAGACGATAAATTGTGCAGAATATTTATTTTTATTCAAGATTTTAGCAATAATGGTTCAATAGTGGAAGAGAAAATTTCGATATTTTATTGATTGGAACGTTCAGCAATATGAAAACAATATTTATTTGATGTTTCAGACATAGGTATTCAGTATAGCTTGCAATATTTTCGACGAACTAAATGATTTATTTCCTGCCAATGGGAAATATCGAAAATACTATTTATTCGATGATATCCCATCACAGCGAAGTAATGCTGCCATAATCGGAAAGCTTCGAGCAGAATCCATTTTTCATGAGTGAAGGGTTTTGGGTACCCAATTCAATAATGTGTACGTGAAGAATATCGAAAGCAACTAGGAAATTGCTATTTCGGAAAATAATAACTGAAATCACTTAAAACACACCGATAACTAACTTATTCCTCATGAATATATTCAATGAATATATAAATATATATATATATATATATATATATATATATATATATATATATATATATATATATAATAAGAATATATATAATTGGAAAAACTTGGTTCACGAGAAGAACCGCCGTAAAAAAAAGGGGGGGGGGGGGGGGGTTTTGTGAAAAAATCTCGACGTTTCTGGCTCCTTTTGCGAAGCCATCTTCAGGAGAATTAGAAGCGTTAAATAATTCAGACTTCGTGGCCTCAATCTGCCTACTCCACGACATCGCAATTACGAGGAATCTGAATAACCAATACGAATGCGTGGTCTCAACTGCATCTGCCCTACCACTACACCGTACTGCTTCCTGTCACAGCTTCTGAAGTCTCAATCTGCCTTACTCTTCAGAGTTCAACTGACGGGCCGATCGTCGATCGTGGCACGGTAATTTATTAGGGGCAGGGTTGGTACTCACGCTTCAATCAGTTGCGGGATGCACACTCTGATCCGGTGTGACCATGAGCGCACCCACTCAGTAGTGGTTTCCCATTCTGATTGCGAATCTATGACTTTCATTCTCTTGGTGTTCAAACATATTTGACGTTTTCTCAGTTATCTTACAGCTCACGGAAAATTCGGGATTTGAAAGATCGCGACGGGTAGCAAATAGTTCTTGTATTGGGAAATCGCATAATGTGCCTGTTTGGGTTTGATGTTGGGAAAGGCGTTGGCGATATCTGAGTGTCTTATCCGAAATGTGAATTTCTTTACACGGCACCATGAATTCGTCGGTTCAAAGTTTGTTCCTATATAGAACAGGAGGTACAATTGGAACAGGGAAATCTCCATAAAAACCACCGTGATTTTTCGTTAGGAATTTTTATCCTGACCGGCCATCTGACCCAGATGGCAGATTTTTAGTTTGTAGTACATTGAATTATTGCTTGTGATTTTTGTATTTTTGAGAGATCTTGCGATTCTATAATCTGTAAATACTCCTTTGATGTACTGGAAGGAAATAAGTAGGTTGTAAAATTCTTGTTTCAGGTGGATTGGGAACGACGATAGAGTGATGAGTAGTGTTGATAGTTGTTTGTTTGCGTATTGCTTCTTGTTTGAAATTCTGATATGTGTTTGTAAACCGTTCCCGAATACATAATGATATGTCTTATGAAGTTTCTAAGTTTAATTCACAAGTGGTTCGTCGTCAGATAGCTCGGAATGGAACGGCTATTTAGTAATTAAACTACATGAGTTAAATGTTAGGAAGGATGTCGTCGAGGACTGGAACGTTCATACCTAATCGTGATTGAGTGGGTTTACGATAAACAAATAGAATAGGGGAAAAGCCTTGGAGGTAGGAAAGTTTTTTGATCATGACATCAGGAATGGCCAAAAGACCATCGTTATTCCACTTTCCATTGGGATACTTGGAGCTAAATTTTTGCGATCTCGGAAATTTGGGGTGTTCAGATATAATGCGAACAATCCATTTTCACAATATATTCTGACAACCCCAATTCCGTAAGATTCCCCCGGCAACAAAAGCACATCTCGAAAACCGCTTCCAACTAAATTAACCATTCACACCTAAAGTCTATCCCCATAGATATATCTCTGATCATTCTGCCGCCAAACAGAAAAGTCAATTCCCCATCTTTACTCAACAGATTACATAGCGAACGCGATAACTGCCAGGCGATGACATCACCAGAAAAATTCTTCGTTAACAAGTCTGCCACCCCGTTCCCAAACCTTCACTTTTCTGAAGAGGGCAATCTCTCAAAAGAAACTTTACCAATTGGACCAAAATACTAAGTTTCAAATCCTCCCAGGCCGAATAAAGCAATGCCAACTTGTCATGTCTTAAACACTTCCTTCTATACCTCATAAAATGTGTCCAATTCTTCGTTGACACCCCGCCACTTATACAAGCGTATCCACTCACTAACCCGACAACATACTCTGGAGGAAAACCACAAATCTCGTATTCAACCCAATCGCAATCTCCCACCTTGAAATAAAAAAAACTCTCTAATCCCCAAGAAGAGAAAAATCTTCTAAACCCCTCGAAGTTTTATTGGTGCTACAAACCAAAGTTCACAAGCCTAATATTCCACTTCGACCCAATGTCCAGCGCTTTACAATGGTCCCAACCTACGGAATCCCTCTTGCGAAATATTCTCCCAAAACCCTTCAACCCATCTTGCCCGAATATCAAACCCAGTCAGTACGTTCCCAAAAACTCTTGTTCACTTACATAGAAAACTCTCTTCATAAGTATTGATATATACCCCAACTAGAGTCTCCTTGTTAAAGTTTTGATATTTCTCCTTCATTTACAAATCACACTATCCCCATTGAAGAAACACTTTCCATCCGTAGACAACGAAAACATCAAATTATCCCCGAGACAACCTATCACACTGAATCAAAACTGCACTGCATGGCCAACACTTTACATACTTCATCTTTACCAAGAGCAATTGTCTATCAGACAAAATCAAGGGAGCCCCGAATGGATCCCAAACTCTCTCCCCGTCATAGCCAACAGTTCATCATGGTAACATTTTCAAACCCAAGCTCTCTCGAACTATTTCGACCTTTAAACCTTCTATGCTGCGTACGTTATAGTAGACGATGTCTTTGCGATCTGCCCCATGGGCGCGAAGACTCGTTTGCTTCCACTTCTTGAATCATTTGAATCGCATACATCCAAAGTTATCCAATTCACAATGAAGAGTGGAAACGAACGATGGTCTTTCCATTTCCTTCCGAATTGGTTCAATGATCAAAAAACTTTCCCATCCCAAGGCTTTCTCCATATGCAGTTAATCACTTATCGTAAACCCAACCTAATTACCAAACCGTTCATCTAGAATACGCCCAGTCCTCACCACCATCCTTTCTCAACTTAACTCTTAGTAGTTTAATACCCCTAATACTACCGTTGCCATGTCGGACTATCGATTTCGACGAACAACCGTTGAATTACAGAACTCAAAAACTCTAAAACATAGTAATTATTACGGGAAACGGTTTAACAAACAACATATCAAATCAACAAAGGAGCATACAGCAAATCAAACACAAACATCACCCCACCTCTACCTCGTCATTCCAATCCCAACTGAAACAAAGAATCTTAACACCTATTTAATCTATTCTCTTCCGTACATCAAAGGTAGTAAACATTAACAAGATCGCAAAAAGAAAATCTCTCAAGCAAAAATGATACAAATAACAACAAAGACAATATTCACTACTCCAACTAAATATAAGCCTCTCCCATCTGCGTCAGATCCCGTCAAGTGAATAAAAATTCCCTCAACGAAAAATTCACGGTGTTTAATTGAGATTCCCTGTTCCAAAGTTGTCTCTCGTTCCTATAGTAGGACAGAAACGAACCGACGGAATAATCCAGGTTTCCGTGTCACAATGAAAAACATTCACTTTTCGGTAAGACACTTTCAGATATCGCGCCAAAACGCCCTTTCCGCAAACCAATTGCGTATCACCCAAAACAAGGCCCACATTCTATCGACGTTTCCCCAAATATCAAGAACTAATTGCTCCTGCCGAGTTCTTTCAAAATCCCGAATTTTCCGTGAAGCCTGGTAGAAATTAGAAAAAGAAAAACGTCCAAATTGTATTCCGGAACCACCAGAGATGACAGTCAACAGAACTCACCTATCAGCATTGGAAAACCAAAACCTTCGAGATGACCGCCATTGTCACACTTCCTTATCAGATTGGTCAGTACCCGCACTGTATGATGTCGTGTAGCTACCAAGCCCCCCTCCCCTATAAATACGGCCCACGCCGACGATCGTGCCACGTCAGTAATGACTCTTGTAAGAGTTAGGCAGATTGAGACGTACAGCCCGAAAGCATATTAGCAGCGTTATTGGTAGTAGGCAGGGGTGAGACCACACGCAATTCGTATTGAGTTTCCGAAGTCCTACCTAATTCGATTACGTGCCAGTAGGCAGTATCTAAAGATGGCCTACGAGTCTGAATTAATTACTCCTTAATCTTAATTCTCCTGAAGATGGCTTCTGCAAAAGGAGCCGAAAAAACGTCGAGATTTTTTTCAAATCTAATTACGCGGTTCATTCCTGTGAACCATAGTTTTTCAAAATTCCACTTTCCGACGCGAAATTCTTATTCTGAGACATATAAATATATATTATATATAATATATATATATATATATATTTAGTATTACTATATATATATGTATATATATAATAATTAAATTATATATATATAATAAATTATAGTATATAGTATTATTTATTAATATTATTTATTTGAATTGTTGTTGCCTGTGTACTATTTTTAACTTTTAGATAATTATTAGCAATAACAGGCTTGGTGAATCTCAAAAAACTCGATTTTATTAAAAAGTTGACGTTTCGCCACGACATTCGTGGCTTTTTCAAAATTTTTGAAATTTCTTTGATTGATTTGAAAAAATTTGAATAGTTGAAAAAGACTACTATGTTTCATCAAAATTTTTTCGGCTGTGGCCGTTCTCTAATATTTTTTACGTGCTATTCAGTCCAATATTAACATTCAAATCTGTTATTATTAGATGGTAAGGGAAATCACAGAAACCTTTACCCACGTAATGTTCGAAATAGGTTCAAATTATTTGGATTTTGAAAAGTCAAAGAATAGGGTATGTACTATTTATCAAAAAAATTTTATTACGGCTGTGGCCGTCTTCAGTAAATAATTACGTGCTATTTAGTCCAATATCAACAGTCAGGTCTGTTGATATCAGATGGGCAGGGAACCACAGAAACCTTCACCCACGTAATTGTACAAAATAGGTTTAAAATATTAAGTAATAAAATATCACATATTTTAAATCCACACGATATTAAAGTAGCCCACACTGCACAAAATCAAATAAAACAAATATATTTTAAATTAAAAAGTAAAACACCTCTTCTGCAAAAATCTCATGTTGTTTATAGTATACCCTATAATAATTGTAATAAATCATATATAGGACCAACTTTTCAAAATTTAGAAGAAAAATTAAAAGCACACAAAAATACCAAAACACAAACCACCGCACTAATAAAACATAAAAATGATGAGAATCCTAGTTTCAACTTTAATAGCACAAAAATTTTAGAAATAGAAAAAGATCCAAAACGCAGAGAAATTTTAGAAATGTTACATATTCAAACAAATTTAAATAAAGTCGTAAATGATAGAACAGATATAAAACATTCAAGTTCAATATACGCAGATTTAATTCTTTAATTTTTCTAAGAAACAACACAAATCAAAACAAAATAATTCAACGAACAAACTCTAGCCATAACAACTCATCTTCTTAAACAAAATCTTAAAATGTAAAATTTTCAATTTTTTGAAAAAGAAAGTATAGTTTAGAACATGTGATCTCCAAAATTACAAGTAATGTCTTTTTAAAGACAACAATCAAATATTTTAAACCTATTTTGTACATTACGTGGGTGAAAGTTTCTGTGGTTCCCTGCCCATCTAATATCAACAGACCTGACTGATGATATTGGACTAAATAGCACGTAATTAATAACTGAAGTAGGCCACAGCCGTTATAAAAATTTTTTGATAAATAGTACCCTATTTTTTGACTTTTCAAAATCGAAATAATTTGAACCTATTTCCAACATAACGTGGGTAAAAGTTTCTGTGGTTTCCCTTTCCATCTAAAAATAACAGATTTGAATGTTAATATTGGTCTGAATAGCACGTAAAAACTAACAGAGAACGGCCACAGCCGAAAAAATTTTTATGAAACATAGTAGTCTTTTTAAACTATTCAAATTTTTTCAAATCAATAAATGTCAAAGAAATTTCAATTTTTCAATTTGAAAAAGCCACGAATGTCGCGGCGGAACGTCAACTTTTCAATAAAATCGATATATGTATATAAGTTTCATTTTAAATATCACTGCATAATTAATCAGGGAACACTTATGTATAAACTCAAACATTCAATGTTATTGTAACGAATATTTTAATAATTTTTTTAATCTTTTCTCTATAAAAATTTTCGATATGGTCAAAAATGAAGATACTGCTAAAAAAATCTGATAATTGAAATGTGGAGTTAGAAACATGCAGAACTTTTTATAAAGATTAAAGTTTTTTGCTAAAACTAATGAAGAACAAGTTTCCCAAATCTATCGAACTCACGTAGACACACTGTATGTATATATATATATATATATATATATATATATATATATATATATATATATATATATATATATATATATATATATATATATATATATATATATATATATATGTATATATATATATATATATATATATATATATATATATATATATATAACTATATATACACTATATATTTTCACTAGTTATGGTCGAAAGACAACGTTCAGACTATCGTTATTGCCTTCATAGCTTACTAGGCACAGTAACGAAATAATTCGGAAAATTTAATAAAAACACTATCCAAATTCAGAGAATCCACTGGCAAAATAAACTTTTTATAGTGCCTGGGTCGGTAAAAACAAAATTCGTAAAGGCCATCTATAAATGCAGCGAAAACAGCTGTTTCAAACGGTTGAGAATTATCATAGACATAACACCGTGCTGCAATCTAGTTCTTGAACGTTGAAATTCGATACCCCTATCTTACCCGCTCCCTCCATCTTATCACACCCGCCCCTACTTCAAACTGTCAGATTCGATGAATAAAGATATATCTCTTTGGACATAATTTATGATAGAGATGAGTCTTAACATACAAGTTGATTAATGAAAGAATTTGAAAGCTATCAATTGTTATTTTAATTAGGTGAAGTTTCAATCCATCACTTCGAAACATTTCCAATTAATCATTTCATAATTGGGAGACTAAAGATTGAAAAATAAAGTTATCCAAATATATCAGCAAACGTTTCAAGAAATAAAAGAAAAAATTTTAATTTCAGATTTAATCCCTATTAAGTTCAGTTATGGAGACCTAGTGTAACTATAGCAAACGCGTGAGCAGCAGAACTCTGATACTAGGGTTGTACTTTCCTCCCATTATTGCTATTTTTGTCATTCAAACTCCTTACACCCTGAATAAATTTGGAGAGGTTCTGGGGGTGAGCCAGACCTTAAACACAACATGAAAACATGAGAGCTCTACACTAAAGGAGCCCGCGCACTAGGCAGCCCAAAATATTGAGCAGCCAGTTATAGCAGCCAATCTACGGCCAGTTGAGTCCATTCCGTTGAGCGACATGGTAAAGAAAGAACATTGAATTCATCCTCTTCTTCTAGAGCGGCACTCAAAAGGCTTATATTGTACATATTTTAAGTATGTTCGTAAATGCCCAGATCGGAATGTCAGTGGAATCGTTTGATAACCTTTTGAAAAACATAAGTAATTCTATCAAGGATACTCATACTGCTATGCGAGCTTGTATAACTCCAGAAGAGAAATTGGTGCTTACTTTGCTTTACGGCTTTCTATTTCCCGAATGAATTTCTCCGTATCGAAAGTCACTTTTGAAAACAAAATATGTCTGACTGCTACGACAAGTGCGCGGAGACTGACGGCAGCCACATATATCATATATGCGACATACAATCAGCTCACGATATATACACACCTATAACTGACGGCAGCCACATATATGCGATATACAATCACCTATACTCGTTCTGGCTGCCCGCAGCTAATTGGCTGCCGTGCAATCGGACGCGTTCTACTGGCTGCCGCAGCCAGGAACTCGTGTGTGGTCTTCCATGAGCCGCTATGTGTTTTACTGGCTGCCGCAGACTGGCTGCCTAGTGCGCGGGCTCCCTAAAATAGCGGCGGTTTTGAAAATTAGCTGAAATTCCCAAAGGATACTTCACTAATATCAACTCTTCACCTCCATCTGCAGAAATGAACGTGCGCAAACACTCAAAAATTACGAAGAAACAAAAAAACTCTGCTTGGTTAGCACATTCGCTGCCGACCAAAAAAACGGGCTTTACCTAGGTGCCAATGAGAATTTTTCAGAAATTCTGCTTGAATCGAGAAACATATTTTTGTTTTAATTCATACAGATGAAATATCACGTGAATTGAACTTTTTTGTTCATATAAAAAAAGGGAGACGCGTTTTTGGCAATTAGCTACAAAATTTTTTTTTACAAGCCGACAATTTTACAATGTTACAATGTTCACCATGTGCCAGATTATAACTAACTGCATTCTGCGTGTTGCCGGCAGAATGCAAGCCATGTTTGTAGCCACAGGTGCGGAACGAGGGAGCCCCGTTGATGGCAGTGAATGTGTTAGAGAAGAAAGTTCATAATTCCTAAAGGCACTTTCTATAAATTAAATTTTGAATGAGTTTGAGCTTGGAAGATATTCCATACGCCATCTAGAAAGTCACAGAAGGGTCCATTTCGGATTTGTTGATAATTATCTTTTACATTCTATGCCGTTATTTCGAAAAATTTCCTCCTCTCATGCATCTTCCCACTACTCTTTTCATCAAAGTTTGGAGATCCTTAAAATTATAACTGAATTCACAAAAATTTTGATACTTTTGATATATATATATATATATATATATATATATATATATATATATATATATATATATATATATATATATATATATATATATATATATATATATATATATTTAAACACATTTTTGTACAGAATTGAATGAAAAAATTTCAATTAAATTTGACAAAAGTGCATTTTTTAGGATAATTCTTCTGTAGAAGAAGTAAAATCAACTTCATTTCCTGATATTTTTCTCAGAACTCTCTTAGGGGTGGTAATAAGATTCTCAAATTTTGTTTTCGAGAAGACTGATTAATTGTCTTCATTTTGTTTCACATTCCGCATATAGTTACGAAGGAAAAGAAACGTTGTGTAAAATCCTGCTAACAGATATTCCTAGTACAAGTTTAATGAAATTGTAATACAAAATTTAGTCGTCAGTAGGAATAAAGGCAAAACGCTTTTTCATAATGAATGTTCAATATGACGGCCACTTTTATCAGTACAAAGGTCATTTCGACGTAAAAAATTGAAAAGCACCCTTCTTCAAATATGCTTTTTTATGTAAACTTTCAACTCTTCTCACGGGCAAATGGTACATTTTTGTATAGAAATAAATTTGGTCCAATTGTCTTATTTTGACCTCTACTATAAGTGGTAGCTCTGTGTCCCAACTATTTTGGGACACCCTGTATATATATATATATATATATATATATATATATATATATATATTTATATATATATATATATATATATATATATATATATATATATATATATATATATATATATATATATATATATATATATATATATATATATATATATATATATATATATATATATATATATATACATATATATGTATCAGACATCAAAAAACTTCAAAAATGGAGGTCCAGGAAGTATAAGACGGACTGTTGACATTCGATACACTAAAATGGTCTATTATTTTGGGGATGAATAAGAATAACAAAACAAAAACTAGGACATTTCTTGTTTACTACAAGAGCTAAAAATGTTTAGATCAAAAAATATTCCCAAAATATATTAGCAATTTCATGTTTAAAATTTCCGGCATAATCCTAGTTATAATTGACATCAAACTGCGGTATAAACAGCGAAAAGGCTCCCTACAGCGTTATTTACATTTTTGAATCGATATATTTGTCAGATCCCTTTCAGGTCGTTTTTCGACAAACAACCTCTCAAGTGGGTTTATTTTCTATTTCGTGATTATTTTATTTTTGTCGTTTCTCATCCAGATTCTCAAACTTTAATCACGATCGAATAAATTTTGAGCTCAACACGAGCGCCTATTAAACAAACATTTTTACTTGAATGTATAATTTTCTTTGTAATTGCGAACTGAGCTTTGTAAATGAAAATGGTAACCGATATAAATATTCTAAAAACATTCTACTTAAATACTTCGTGCTAAAAATTAGCGTAAAAATTACATTATTCTTATGGAAACTATTAATTCTCTGAATCATTCTTCTTCTTCAAGTGCCTTACCCGGTTTCGGGTATGCCTACTCCTCTCTACAACTATTCATAATGTGCGTGATACAGTGATACACGAATAAAAGAGACCTAGTTTTACGACGGTTCCGAACGGCTTTATAGAGACCCGTCCTGAGGAAGGTTATGAAATTATATCCCGAATAGTGGAAGTCCTCTTCTTCATCCGTTAATTCCCTTATTTATTACCAATTTTATATATTTATATATATATATATATATATATATATATATATATATATATATATATATATATATATATATATATATATACTAGCTGACCCGGCAAACGTTGTTCTGCAATATAAATTGTTTTTATCTATCTATTTATCTATCTGCCGATGTATATCTACGTATCTTACTATCTATTTATCTATCTAGATAGTTATCTATCTTTCTATCTATCTAACTATCTATCTATTATTATATCTATCTATCTATCAATCTATCTGACCCGGCAAATGTTGTTTAAATTATTAAAATGGCTATTAAAAAATATGGGTTGTTGATAGAAGGGTGAAAATTTAGAGTTTTTTAATGCAACATCATGAAAAAATAAAATTAAAAAATTTTGTCCAAAAAATTCATTAAAATGTTCGGGGTGGACCACCCTAATCACTTAGGGATATAAAAAATATAACGACCAACTATTGTTATTTTCGATTGCCATCTTGTAACCCTATTGCGGATCTGTGGATAAAATTGAAAAGTCATGATAAAATAAAAATAAAAATTTTGCCAAAAATATTGCTTATAATTAAATAATAAAGAATAGGGGTTGATCGTAGAGAGCTGAAAATTAAGGGTTGTATGTATTTTGAATGTTGTTTCACAAAAAAAAATAGAACAGAAAATTTTGTCTGAAAAATGGAAAACAAATTAAGGAAGATGAAAAATAGATGTTGTACGATTCTCAGACCTTGCCGATACACACTAAATTTCATGAGAATCGGTCGAGCCAGTTGGAGGAGTTTAACAAAAAAAAATAGGGGTTGATTGTACAGGGTGAAAATTTAGGATTGTATGTATTTTTGAATGCTGTATCATAAAAAATGAACAGAAAATTTCGTCTACAAAAAAAATGAAGGGGTGGACTACCCTTGACATTTGGGCGGATGAAAAGTAGATTTTGGCCAATTCTCAGACCTACCTGATATGCACACAAAATGAAAAACATGAGAATCGGTCGAGCCATTTCAGAGGAATTTAACAAATAGAAAATAGGGGTTGATGGAAGAGGGGTGAAACTGTGAGGTTGTATGTAGTTCGAATAATGCTTCATAAAAAAATAGAACAGAAAATTTTGTCTGAAAAATGAAAATAAAAATTGAGGGGACTACCGTCAACATTTAGGGGGATGAAAAATATATTTTGTCCGATTCTCATACCTAACCGATATGCACACAAAATTTCATGAGAATCAGTCGAGCCATTTCGGAGGAATTTAACAAATAAAAAATAGAAGTTGATTGTAGAGGGGTGAAAATTTAGGGTTGTATGTATTTTTGAATGCTGTATCATAAAAAAAATAGAACAAAAAATTTCGTCTGAAAAATAAAATCAAAATTAAGGGGTGAACCACCCTTAACATTTAGGGGAATGAAAAATATATGTCGGCCGATTCTCAGACCTACCCGATGAGCACACAAAATTTCATGAGAATCTGAGAATCGGTCGAGCAATTTCGGAGGAGGTTAACTTCTAACACCGTGACACGAGAATTTTATATATTAGATATATATATTATATAATATATATATATATATATATATATATATATATAATATATAATATATATATATATATATATATATACATATTCGAATTGTTGTTGCCTGTGAACTATCTCTAATCTTTTGATAATTATTAGCAATAACAGGCTTGTTGAATCTCAAAAAACTCGATTTTATTAAAAAGTTGACGTTTCGCCACGAACATTCGTGACTTTATCAAAACTTTTGATAAAGCCACGAATGTCGTAGTGAAACGTCAACTTTTTAATAAAATCGAGTTTTTTGAGATTCAACAAGCCTGTTATTGCTAATAATTATCATAATTATCAAAAGATTAGAAATAGTTCACAGGCAACAACAATTCGAATGAAAAATTATATATATATATATATATATATATATATATATATATATATATATATAAAAATGATATATAATTAATTCAAAATATTACAATAGATTTTTTACAGATAGGTATGTAATTGAACTTACCTAATATTGCGACCACCATATCGTCCTGGACCACCTCCATGGATCCGTTGCATATGTAGTAAATGTAGCTCAGGGCATCCCCTTTATGTATCAGATACTCGCCTGGGGCACAGAAGTTGGCCCTGATATGTAACGACAGTAACTTCAAACAGCCCTGCGACGCAGCCTCGAAGATTGGGAGCAGGAGAATTTCCCGATGAAGGTGCATCGAAACATCCCCTCTAAGCTCTTCGGGAAACTCTTTGAGGGCCTATATGGAATCGGACACACATTTATGGTGATACGATCAGAGGAAATGCAATCACAACAAAGGATATAGGCAAATCGAATTTACTTCGAAACTGGAGTTAACAAAAGGGTTTGTTCTATTTAATTTGTTAACAGACTGTTTCTCTTCTTTTGTCCTCTGCGACAAGTTTGTACCTACATTAGACAACGTTTTCAGTTTCTCTGTGATACTTGAGAATATTAAAATGAATAATTGATATTTTTTGGATTGATTATATACATATGATGTAAATTAATCAACATATTAAAAAAATGGTTTATAAAAACAATTTGTCCACGACTGTATTATAGATCATTCATCATACGTGTGCTTCTTGAAGTACAATTATACCTATTAATCACTAGTGAATAATGGTTTATTATACACTTCATGACGTCACATCAAAACGTATGTCCAAACTTGAGACTATCATTCACATTGTTAGGATAGTAATGTTATTAGATTTTCAGGTTTTATGTAACTAAGATAACTATAAATTCAATGCGTTCGTTTATTTTCAATAATTGTTCTGTTAATATTAATATAAATAAATATTTTGGATTGAATGGGCCGATACTTGGTGTAAATTAATAAACATATTAAAACAATGGTTAAAAATAACAATTTACACTTTTATTATAAGAAATAACGCATGACGCACGTTTAGGTGGAACTTCACCTTCTTCAGATGCTAATGGCAAACTAACTCTTAGCCATTAGCATCTGAAGAAGGTGAAGTTCCACCGAAACGTGCGTCATGCGTTACTTCTTATAATAAAAGTGTAAATTGTTATTTTTAACCATTGTTTTAATATATAAATAAATAAATGCAAAATTGTCTATTTCATTTTCATCAGAGTGAAAGAATGTAATCGATGTCAAGTGAAATAGTTGACGTTAACGTGAGTATGCAGTTTTCAGTGAACACAGAAAATGTTATGTCAACGCTTTTGATAACTATTTTTATTGTTGAAAATGCAGATTATTACTAATTTTTCGAGGAAGTCGTGGACAAAGTATAGTATTCTACTCGCACAAAATTACAAATAGCAATCATTTTGTGCTCGTTGAATAATATACTATTATAAATTTATTGAATAATATACACATGACGCACGTTTCGGTGAAACTTCACCTTCTTCAGATTTCTCCGTTATAAAGAATACAAGAAATAAATAGATGACAAATAATGTAGAAAGGGCAAATAGAAGAATGGTTACAAATAATTAATAAAATAGGAAACACCCATTCTAAACTGCAAGTCAGGTAGTTCGGTAATTTTGAAAAGATTCGGAATAGTACAGGATCCCACTGCTCCATTCTGCAGGTATCTGTTTTTTTGATACAACCAATTTTGAATGAATGTTAAGATAGTATGCAATAGAGTAGGGGTAGGTTGCCTATGAAAAATTAGCCGCAATTACATTTAATTAGTTTTAGTATAATTAATTCGCTAATATAAATTGCAGCTATATGTTTTTTCAATGAATTTTACGCTATTTGAAAGATAATAATGTCACGAATTGAAAAAAAAAATGGTTGCCAGCTCTCAGTCAGCCGCAGCGTTAGGGTTGCCACGTCTGAAGAAGTATATCAGTGTTAATTTTTTGCACTCACCTATTTTTTCAAAATTTTTAATACAAAATTTAAGTTTCATATATATTTATTACAAAAATCCATGGTTGCCAGTTGGAAAATGGTCCCAAACAAAGGTTGCCATGATTTCAATGAACGATTCTCGCTGCAGGTAAGTGGAAGCGTAAGAGAGAAAAGTTGCACGAATTGTTATGTGCTGCAAACAAAAGTATAATGTAGGGTGATTGTAGTTCTAGTATTCTTTTACTTATTATTTATAAAACATAAATTTAAGTGCATGATGACGTTGAACAATAATTTCGATTTCAAAGTTTTTTTATTGAAGAAGTAAAAATCAATTTCTTTTATAAATTATGCATTGAACATTATGGTTCTTCTAAATGCAAATCTTATAATTATATATATCTTCATTTTTCTTATTCATTGTCTGTATCGGTGTCAATATCATCTGAATCAGAGCCATCATCTACTTCTATATTTTCCTCTATGTCTTGTTGGTGTTCATCTAAAGTTAATTCTTTTGATGCTGACAGGATATCTTCTACATTCATTGGTGTTGGATCGTCAATAAACCACGTTGGTTTTAAATTACCATCAATTACTGACCAACCGTAGTTTTCACTTTTCGTAAACGAGAGAAAGTGACGTGTTTATCTTTTGTAAGCGAGAACCTACGTATCC
Organism: Cynegetis impunctata; assembly: GCA_030704885.1. Lineage (NCBI taxonomy): Eukaryota > Metazoa > Arthropoda > Insecta > Coleoptera > Coccinellidae > Cynegetis > Cynegetis impunctata. The sequence continues at coordinate 96,602 of JARQZK010000751.1, forward strand.
TATACGTAAACTGTCATTATGGAATAAGTGTCAAAGCTGTCATGATTTTTCCTTGTTTACAGCACATAACAATGCGTGCATCTTTTCTTTCTTACGCTTCCACTTACCTGGAGTTCATTGAAATCATGGCAACCTCTGTTTGCGGCCATTTTCCAACTGGCAACCATGGATTTTAGTAATTAGTATATATGAAACTTTAATTTTGCATTAAAAATTTTGAAAAAACAGCTGAGTGCAAAAAATTAACACTGATATACTTCTTCACACCTGGCAACCCTAACGCTGCGGCTGACTGAGAGCTGGCAACCATTTTTTTTCAATTCGTGACATTAATATCTATCAAATGGCGTGAAATTTATTGAAAAAACATATAGTTGCAATTTATATTAGCGAATTAATTATACTAAAATTACTTGAAGGAAATTGCGGCTAATTTTTTATAGGCAACCTACCCCTAATCTATTGCATACTATCTTTACATTCATTTAAAATTGGTTGTATCAAAAAAACAGATACCTGTAGAATCGAGCAGTGGGATCTTGGACTAGAAGGAGACTTGTAGTATGATCAATTTGGCTATTCAGTAGTACACCTGAATATTTGTATTTACTTATCTGTAATGATTCTATTCTAATGATAATATAAATTAAGTTTAATTCCCTTAATTTCAGCATTTAATATTTTAAAGTCAATATTGAATATGTGATTTTCTTGGATTAAATGGTTTGCATAATGTGAATCCGACTTTTGATTAACAAAGCTACGTTTGTGTTCTAAAATTCAGGTCTGAAAGCTTCTTAAAGTTCTAACAATGTAAAATTTATCACAATCATCACAACTAATTTAATAAACTCCTGATTCATTATTTGTGTGAACTTTTAATTCATTATTTTCATAGGATTCCCTAAGTTATTTCCGGTACGATAGGCTATGTTGATGATGTGTTTAGATAAAAGTGATTTGAGTTTTTTACTTGAATTTCGATGAAAGTTTTTTTTTTTAGTTGTAAATATTTTATTCATTTATTTACATATTACTTTCAATCTGATCAATGAGAAATTTAGTTCGAACTTAAATTACTACTAGGAAAAGTCAAAACTAAGGTCTCACTCAATAGCAATCCTTAGGCTCTAGATACTTTGACACTTAACTACGTATACACTTTACTCTGCTTTCGCACTGACATAGACTAACTCAAACGGTTTAGTCCTTTTGAGTCTTCTGACTAGCATCGTATTGTCGAGGAGTTGGATGGCCTCAATATTGACGTGATGGAGGAGTCGCTGTTCATGACTCCTGGCAAATCTTTCGATGGTTTGATTAACAGTTTCGATTTCCAAATCTCTATGGAGGTCACTGTTTCTAAAGTACCAAGGAGCGTTGACAATGCTTCTTAGTACTTTATTCTGGAAACGCTGAATGATATTAATATTGGTCTTTTTGGCACAACCCCACAGTTGGATGTCATATGTCCATATTGGTTTAAGAATCTGTTTATACAACAATAACTTATTATACGTTGACAGTGTGGAATGTTTCCCTAGTAGCCAGTACATTTTCTTATACTTTAAACCTATGAAAGTGAGGCTGTTATATTTGATATAATTTTTGGTGAGGGGATACACCTGACTAATCGAATTTTTGAGAAACTATTTATGTATCATACTGTCTATTATTATGGGGTTATGATTATTATTTACGGTTTTGTTTAATCATATATTTCTCGATATTAAAGGTGATATTTGAAAGCGGAATATTTACTAAATTATGTACCATACTATTAAAAGCTGCCATTTTGTGTTGGAATGGATGTAGGGGAGTAATATGTATGACGTAATCAGTGTGTGATAGTTTTGATATTTGATGAAATTGAAAAATTATGTTTATTTAATAAATGTGTGAATTGTTTTTACAAAATATTTTTTTAATATGAAGGAATTAGTAAAACTCTTACGAACTTAGTTGTTAAGATTGGAATGAAAAATCTGTTGATAGATATACAGTATTTATGAAAGCATTCATGTTATTTAGAGTGTGATCTAACTTAAAGATCTGACATTAACTTATCGAGCGCTCAATCTTCAATTTAGGGATGTAACTTCAATATTTGTAATCCACAACTGTTCCATTTCAGTTTTCATTTTCTCTCCTGGTAATGACAACTTGATTGTGAAACTCGAGATTGGGGTTTTGATGAAAATGTCTTTAAAGGTTTCATTGATATTGAAATCGAAGGTCTATATCAATATTTGATCACAAACTGCAAACTGAACTAAAAATTCCTCGTTATAAAATTTTTAAAACAAACGTTCCTTCTTTATTATAATTTTCTTGGTGAAGATATTTGGAAATGATATTCAAGTGTTACGTTAAATACCTTAATTTTGTTTTTTTCTTCAATGAAATCGAAATTATTGAAATTAAGTAAAATTGTTAAGTTTATAATAATTTATTTTCAACCTCGTCTCCGACTACGCTTCCAGCAAATTGAAAAGAGATGGGATATTTTCATTAATATAAAAAACAATAACTGAGATTGAATTCTCGCACATCACTTGGTGAAACATCATGAAGAATAAAGATTAAACTTTCAAATAAAACACACTTGGCTTCAGTTTCACTACATAAAAATATTTAGATACTGTATTTAGCAGTAAAAGATAGTCGACATGTTTCGAGTTATGAACTCATTATCAAGACTGACAACAGGTACTTCCCAATAAATTATGTGCCGAATTTGAGTAGCAAAATTTGTAACAGACTGAAACAATTTGTACAAATTAAAGAAACTTGCGAAGCCATTCTTATTCAATAATAAAGAAAAATCGGAAAATATCGAAGAAACTAGTGGTGTTTACAAAATATTTTGCGACGAATGTCCTGCTTTCTATATTGGACAAACAGGAAGGAATATAAACATCCGTGTTAAACAACATAAAAAGTCAATTTTACAAAATAAAAATACCACTGGCTTCTCCGAACATTGTATAAAATTTAATCATTTCCTGGATTTCAACAAAACCCAATTGTTGCATCCAGGTAACAAAGGAAAGCGCCTTGACCTTCCTGAAATTCTCGAAATAAGTTCCGCCCATAATAGTAAATTACCCTTTGTGAACGAAAAAATTGATTTTCAAGTATCACCTTTGCTATTGTCTGTTTTATAAAATAAGATGTAATACTCTCCTGTAGTCAGTCTTGATAATGAGTTCATAACTCGAAACATGCAGACTATCCTTTACTGCTAAATACAGTATCTAAATATTTCTATATAGTGAAACTTAAGCCAAGTAAGTATTATTTTAAAGTTTAAACCTTATTCTAAAAAACAATATCAACTTTTTTGAAAATTTTTCTATTAAATCTTCCTTTCTCATTTCGAAACCACTTCACCTATTGTTCAGAAATACAAATAATTTAAAAGTTACTGTTTCTAAATAGAGCAGTAATGATCCCGAATTGATCGATTATCATGAGACTGGGCTTGGGCAAAGAGGCACTCACATTCTACCAATACGGACAAGTTCAACACACAAGCATGTGGAAACAGAAATTCACGCTCTATTGGACTGGTCAACATTGTACACAGGACTAATAGAGTGTAGCTGCTGTAACGAATTTGTCTTTTGACTAGAACTTGAGGTAATTTAGAGGGTTTACAAACATTGGTATACTGTTATCAGGTTTACGAACAATTGCAAGATCTTATTTGTTTAGGCATATTGTGATGTTGACGATGCTATAATTCAATTTTCATGTGTATAGATGAGTTGGTCTGAAACAGCTTTTTTCAAGTTTTGTATGAATTTTTAATATGTGAGATAGTCACTCGGAGTTTTTAGCAATAATAGCATAATAGAATAGCCAAATTGATAATTCTAGATGCCCCATTATTTCGATCATATTTGGACTGATCAGAGTTCACCACCCTAGGAGAAGTGATTCAACAAATTTGTTTGTTCCTTGCCAATAATATTCTTAGGATAGGAATACTAAAGTCTGTGAAAAGTGCACTGGCATCAATGATCAATCGAAGGTGGATCCAATACGTTCTCTTTCACTCCTACTATCTCATTTTTTAGAAACTCATTGGAAAGGTACTTCATTTTTATTTGTTTTATATATTTTTTGATTTATGTGTGTTCTATGTGAACATATATGTTTTAGATTTGTTTTCAGTTTGTTTGAAGCTCAATTTTGTCAAAGGAGAGTATAAAAAATATGTAAGCTGTTTACAAATAGCAACTTTGGATTCTCGAACAAAAGATTGTAAATAACTATTATTATGAGAAAGAATAAAATAATTAAATCTCCAAAACACAAATAAACTGAAACATTTCCTAGATTCAGATTTTAGTTCGAGTTCGATTGAGAAACATTAATTCAATATAGTTCATTCAATGAATATCCATCAAGAATATCCTTATAAATTGGAATTACGAAGTAATTTATAAAACATTATCTACGTATTACTACTACTCGCCTCGTGGATGTCGATACCGTGATTTAAACTCCACATGGTCTGAAAATAGTCCTGCATTCGTTGCTTCAATTCCTTTGGGATTTGATGTAACGTGAGAAAGTCCTTCAAGTCTCTCCATTTACTATGATATAAGGACCTTCGAGAATATATCCTTTGAATTATGGCCGTTACATTGCCAAAGACCACCGCATGCATGAGTGCTGAAAAAAGGGATGGAAGTAATTTAAATTAAAAAAAAAACTCTATCGCAGCGAGTTGAATTAGAAGAGCAGGGTTTCATAACGTATCCAGTTTTAAAAATATATTCATTAAATTAGGATTTTTTTTCCAAATTCAAAAAAAATGCGCCCTCTAATGTGTAAACAATATTTATTGAATCCCCGGGGGATCAACCCCCCAACCGATTCGTACCAAAACCAATCACATCTAAGGTATCATACGGAACTACGTTCTTGCAAACTTTCAACCCTATTTCTATAAAATTGGGCCCTTTATCGTGTAAACAAGATTTATTTCCTCCTCCGGAGGGTCAACCCTCCAACTAATTTATATAGAAATAAATACCATTCAAGATATCGTACAAAATTACCTACCTACAGAGCTTCAACCCTATGGTACCAAAATTGCTCTTTCGATCGTGTAAACAAGATTTATTTCCCTGGGGGGTCAACTCGCATTAAAACCTACCCCATTCAATATATCATACGAAACTACCTACCCACAAACTTTCAATCCTATTGCTCCAAAATTACGCCCTTTATCATGTAAACATGATTAATTTCTTCCCTCAGGGGGTCAACCCCTCAACCAATTCTTACCAAAACCAATCCCATCTAAGATATCTTTCGAAAATACCAACCAACAAACTTTTAACCCTATTACTCCAAAATTGCGACCTTTATCATGTAAATAAGATTTATTCATTCGCCCAATTTCTTCTTACCAATTGGAACCATAACCAATCCCATTCAAGATATCATACAAAACTACCTAGATACAAACTTTCAACCCTATTGCTACAAAATTGCGCCTTCTGTCGTGGTCCTAGGTCGAACTTTGCTAATCGCACCCATTTTAATAAGCAGGTTCCCAAAGTGAAAACCTGTTAATAACTACACTTTAACGCGAAAAAAAGGATTTCGCATTCGAAATACTCTAGACTTTTTTTGTACACAAAGTGCTCTAGCTAAATATAAATGACTTTAAAAATTCGGATGATCCGAATGAGTTTCATCGTTTTGGTAGTAAATACGGATTCATAGACAGCTAAGAAGCTATGGTTCAAGTTATACACCCCTAGACATAGTTGCACATTCCTTGGTATATTTGCATACCTCTTGAGATTCCTTAAGAAGTGACTCACCACTCGTACCATTTCTCTCACTCACAATGTCTCCTCTTTTCTCAAAATTCATTTTGTATATGGAAAAAATTCAACCAAAATGATCAAATTAAAATGGTCAGTTTGAACACTTCAGGGGGTCAGAACTAGAAGATTGGAGGACATTATATCAGGAACTTTTATGGCCTAGTTTCAAGTCTCTGGATTGTCCTGACAAATGCACAGCATTTTTTCGAAAAGTACCCATAAAGTTTAGATCTTACGCCCATCCAAGTGCCCTTCCCACCAAGCGCACCAACTCCGCCCATCTAGAGGCCATGTCAGATCTAACAATACCAAAACTTAATAATAATGGGTTGTTATCCTGACACAGAAAATCTGAACATTTGGTCAGTTCTCCTACCCCAGGGTAGCTCCAAGGAAACATATGGGCAGATAAGTTATTTTTGTGGTTTTTTATCGAAAAGAAGAACTCTTCGTTCAATACGCGTATTTTAAGATACTTTATTTCATTAGATAATGCACGTTCAGACTGCATTATAGTGTGAAAGGAAGTAAATAAAAGAATCAACAGTAGTAGGAAGACTTGTTTTAACCTGTAGATCTTCATTATAGTAGGATAAAACATGAATATACTCAATTAATTCATGAAAAATTTTTAGTTGACCATAGTCACTTTCATATATCACATGAAGTGAACAAGGAAAATTCTTCAATAATTTAAAAATTATCAAACAATGAAGGACTGTTTCGATCTCATTAGATCTCTTCAGTGCAACTAAGTTGACTCGGAGTGAATTAACATATTTCTAGTTGTTCCGAAATAGAAATCTCGGCTGAACTACTTTGCGGATAACGATCCATAGCGCCCTCCGCCAAATATATTATGAACCGACAATTCCCTTTTTAAACCAAAAGTGCAGAATTCTGCCGATAGAACAAATAGTTTTTCACTTGAAAATGTCGAATCTGCAACAATGGCGTATGGGATTCCAGAGTACACTAATAGGCCAAGCTACAGAGATTTTTTCATGTAAAAAGTGTTAGAAGAAAACTAGCTCCGCCATTGTTTGTAAAATAGTTCCACATGATATAGTGATATGTTTTTCACTCGACTTTACTATTTATATCTTTGTTATTAACAATTTTATGCAAATTGACAAAGTTTTTTGCTTATAAAACTGAAACTATCAGAGTAATTGTAATGGTGTCAATAGACTTATTGTAGAAAATGAAAAGACGAAAGAAATGAGAGTTCGGATGACTCGATCAGACCCTTAGTCTATGGGAAAATCGAAAACAACCGGCCAAAATGCAGTTTTTTCAAAAATTCATAACTCGGTTATGTTTTGAGTTGAAGCGTAGATCTTCCGGTTAGTATTATTTATCAATATAAACTTCATTTTTGCCAAGAACAGGAATTGTCCGATGCATAGTTTTTGATCTGTGGCCATTTGAAAATTTTAGTATGCAATTTTCCAGCAGACCTGAATGCGACAGGTATGGTCCGATTTCAATTCACAAAAAAGATTTTTAAAGTAGAATTCTCATAGTTCAAAACGTTCATCTTGGTTTTACATGAAAACGCTGAGAAATATGTTAAAAATAAAGCTGAACATGACGAAAAACGGCCGAGAAATAACCGTCATGTTCAAAATGCCGACGTTTTCGAATGTCATGCTTATCCTTTTCTGCTGCTCTACCCCCATTCTTCAACTACTCTTACGCGCTCGGCCCTTTTTCGTCATGTTCAGCTTTATTTTTAACCTATTTCTCAGCGTTTTCATGTAAAACCATGAACTATGAGAATTCTACTTTAAAAATCTTTTTTGTAAATTGAAATCGGACCATACCTGTTGCGCATTCAGGTCTGTTGGAAAATTGCATACTAAAATATTCAAATGGCTACAGATCGAAAACTATGCATCAGACAGTTCCTTCTCTCCGCACAAATAAAGTTTATATTGATAAATAATACTAACCGGAGGATCTACGCTTCAACTGAAAAAATAACCGAGTTATGAATTTTTGAAAAAACTGTATTTTGGCCGGTTTTTTTCGATTTTCCCATAGACTAAGGGCCTGATCGAGTCATCCGACCTCTCATTTTTTTCGTCTCTTCATTTTCTACAACGAGTCTATCACGATTACTTTGATATTTTCAATTTTATAAGCAAAAAACTAAAAAAACGCGATTTTTGCATAAAATCGTTAATAACAAAGTTACAAATAATAAAGTCGAGTGAAAAACATATCGCTATATCATGTGGAACTATTTTACAAACAACGGCGGAGCTGGTTTTCTTCTAACACTTTTTGCACAAAATGCTTATTCTGAATCTCTGTAGCTTGGCCTATAACATAATGTTTGAAAACTCACGAGAGTGCGCTCCGTAAATAGTTGTTGCGATATTCGCAATAGTTAATAATCAATTCATGAAAAATATAGTAGTTCACAATAGTCAATTTCAAATATCACGTCAAGTGAAGAAGTAAAATTGTTCAATAATCTGAAAATAATCAAACAATTTTCCAAGGAAAGTTTTTGCGTCGCGGAATACATATAATCAGCTCCCTTGGAATACTGTTCGATAATTTTCAAATTTTTGAACAATTTTCCTTAATATAATGATTATATTATAAAGTTGAATATTGGAAAACACTTACCACCGATCAGCATGACGCATATACTGAAAATTTTTTCGCTGGTCGTATTTGCACTAACGTTTCCAAAGCCGACGCTGGTCAAACTGGAGCAGGTAAAGTAAAGCGCCGTCACGTAAGCGTCCGTGTTTGATATTAAAGACACGTTCAGCATCTTGAGCCGCTCGGCCAGGTTGTGTATCCATCCTGAAAGAAATAATTATAATATGTATTGGATGGAACACTGAAAATGCGGATGCAAAAGCGGTGGGATTTCCTGAGCGAAGTTTACTTGTTTTTAGGCGAGTTTATTCTTTTTGGGTCTACTCGATCACCTAATGAAAGAGCTTTGTGTTTTTCCAATATTCTCTTTTATTAGATACTTTCGAAAGAAATTGCTGAAATCGATACTGAACCAGTGGAAATCTACGAGATATAAAATTGTCTCGTGCCTCTGATTGTTCCACACTACTCAGTTTATTTCTAGAGTGGAAGGTGGAGAAATAGAGGCTAAGATAGACAAAATGTCAGAAATTCATTTGTCAAAATTTATTATCAAGTTTTATAGAAGCTGCTGCTTGCGATGGAAAATTTAAATGTTTTCGTTAGTAGCATACGTAAATTTTGACAGTTCAAATCAAATTATTCCTATTTCTTATAACTGAGTAAGGATAGTTACATAGAAAGATAGATAGATAGAGAGATTGATACATATATTGGTGCTATAATGTACATATATGATATAAATCCACAACCACATATGTGAAGACATTTTGTATACGTCAACACATTTACAACCAAGAAATAACAAAAAAATTACACAAAACAGTAAATACATGGAAAAATGAATAAAAACCGACTTAAACTGGCAAACTGTTATTATAAAAATCATTAATGTCATAGAGCACATTATTAACAAGAACACTTCTCACACACAGTCCTTTTGAAACTGCTAACAGGCAGTACATATTTGGATCGATGAAGGTAAGATGTTGAAGAACTTCCAGTAATAAAATGTTGTGCCGCTTCGCGATCTGTCCAGTTCAGTTCAACAATATAACGGGCATATATCAGGTACTCCAGGATGAACAGAGCAGGCAATGTGAGTATGCCAAAGTGCTTGAAAGCGCTTCTACAGCAATTACGATAGCCAAATCCCGCAAGTATGCTGAATACGACTGTCTTAGTTTTCATTCATTCTAAGATGATTCGACGTGAACCAGTCACGTGCTTTAGAGTTCGCGACCTTTGATGCCTCCATTGCATCAGCTAGCGTACCTCCCCTTACAGACACACAAGTATCATCAGCATACAGTACCGAATCAACAGGTGATAAGTATTTTGGCAAATCATTTACATATATCTGAAACAAAACTGGAGCGTATGGGTTTGACAACACGACATGTAATTTGTATATGACAAACAACAATTTATAACATATATGACTATATATCTATTTTAAAATTGCTTAACCATCCAATAGCATCTGGTGTACACTCCACGAATTCATTAAGGAGTCCATGGTAGGCATGATTGGGACATTCTGCTGGATGGTTTGTTATATATATATATATATATATATATATTTATCTAATATATATATATATATATATATATATATATATATATATATATATATATATATATATATTTATATAATTTATTATATATATATATATATATATATATATATATATATATATATATATATATATATATATATATATATATATATATATATATATATATATATATATATATTGCATTGACAATCTCATACAGTAGGTATTTTGTCAAATCGTTCGAAAACAAGTATGCCCATATTCATTGAGAAACTTATAGATGATAGCTTAGCAATTAAAAGGATAGTTACTATGAGTAATTATTTATGAATAGTAACGAGGCTATTCCATTTTGATAAATCTTTAACAATATGAATATTTTGAACGAATATCCATCCACACCAATCAAGAGGTCTGTTGTTACATCTCAAGATCATTTTTAACAGAGGATCTGATAATTTTATTATTTGTAATGACAGCAAGACACAAGTAACCAGATTATGAAAAAAACATTTCCTCATTGATCCTCAATTATTATTGAAATGCCAAATTATTAAGCTAACGAATAAATTAACTTTCAGGAATCAACGTTAATCAGAATATGAACTGATACTTATACTTCTCGACCATTGAAAACTCAGATGCATAGAAGTCTAGTTTTCTACCATAAGCAGCTTATGCTCCAATTTGCCCAGCACTGTAATGCTGCTTTCATGCTTGGATCTCCGCACCTATGCGCCCCTTGCACCTACTTGTTCAATTAAGAGAATATCAGTAAGGCCTATAGACGCAACGTCATTAAACACTCACCTTCCTTCACTCGAACTTCAAAGAAAGGTTGTCAACTTATGCCTTTTTTAGATATTATCACTGCAGATGCTCTGGAGTAACGGAGGCAAAGGCTGCAGATGCTCTGCAGCCTTTGCTTCTACTACTCCACCAGAATCACAAGGTATGCAGATAAAATACACCAATTCGCTGTGCACATCTCAACAACCAGAAGACCAGTCCATCAGAAAGCATTTCACAATCGAGAAAAGAGTGTTCTCTCCTCAGAAGTGTTTTAGATTTTCTACAACTTTCGGCGGTTGAATCTAGCTTAAACCGCCATCTATTGAAGTCATTTAGAGGCGTTGGAGAATCTGTGTGTCTTATAAAATAAGAAAATGATAAGAGCCAAATATATTAATCTTTTAAATTGAGAGTTTCATCATTTATCACTCATTACTCTTGTGATTTCATATCATTTTGTATGGCATGTGATTTTATATCATTTTGTATGGCAATAAATAGAAATTAGATCAGACTCAGCTAACCCTAGTAAATGAAAACCGCAGTTGGATTTTCAGTACTGCTGACTGATCATATTTCAATAAGAGAATATATAATGACAATTCACACAAAAGTCTATAATATGACGCTTATACAGACCGATGAAATTATTTTGAAATCGATTGTGTTCCACGTGCAGGATTCAATATCTGAAGGTAGGATTCATTTAACTCTATTATTTAACGGTCAGTAAATATGCAAAATATATCGACTGAATTTCTTTTCAACAAGCCTCTATGTATTATTTCCGAATCCCGGAAAATCCTTTATTAGAAAACTTTCCATAATGAACTTGAAATCCAAACACGGCAGGGGATGACAGTAGATTTTCATGAATGGATAAAGGCTGCAATGAACGTTTCCAGTAACATAAACATACTGGGGAGATAAAAAAAAATAATGGCAATAAAGGGAATGAATGCCCAAGGTTTTATCATATGTTTCTCTAGTATTCGTGGGAATGAATATGAAATAACTCTTGAACGAAGAGGAGGGAAAATACCAGAAACAATAAAACTGAACTCATGATGAGTTTGATGAAAAGTTTTATGTTTCATATTTTGGTAGACTTTCGGGAAACTTTTGTCTATATATATATATATATATATATATATATATATATATATATATATATATATATATATAGTTATATATATATATATATATATATATATATATATATAAATTGAAATAAAAATAATATATTTCCTAAACTGATATAAATATAAGCTTTCCATAATCGATTATTCCTGAATATTAAGTGAAAAACGAATATAAATGAAGAACCAGGGTGAACTACAGTTTCGAAGAAAAGACAGAGTGAATTCCTCTAATTCTGCATCAAAAGTGAAATAGATAATTCTATTGGAATATTGGAATATGGTGAAACGCATATGGATTTTCTGAACTGTTGACTGCTTATATTTTAATAAAAAATATATATACTGACGATTCACACAAAAGTCCATAATATGACGCTTATACAGACCAATGAAATTATATTGAAAAACGATCGTGTTCCACGTGCAGAATTCAATATCTGAAGGTAGGAAAAAACAAATATTCATTCGAATTCAATTACCCTCATTTATTTAATTCTATTGTTTAACGGTCAGCAAATATGCAAAATATATCGACTGAATTTCTTTTCAACAAACCTCTATTTATTGTTTTAAATGCGAATCCCGGAAAATCCTTCATTAGAAAACTTTCCATAATGAACTTGAAATCCAAACACGGCAGGGGATGACAGTAGATTTTCATAAAAGGATAAAGGCCGCAATGAACGTTTCCAGTAACATAAACATACTAGGGAGATAAAAAAAATAATGCCAATAAAGGGAATTAATGCCCAAGGTTTTATCATATGTTTCTCTAGTATTCGTGGGAATGAATATGAAATTACTCTTGAACGAAGAAGGGGGAAAAAAACCAGAAACAATAAAACTGAACTCATGATTAGTTTGATGAAAAGTTTTATGTTTCATATTTTGGTAGACTTTCGGAAAAATGTTGTCTTATTACAACCTGTGAAAAAAAGGAAACACACGTGTTTCATTCCACCCTGAAGTATGTGTTAGGGATGCGGGCAGCTTGAGTTTGAGATTAACTGCTTCTGCCGGATCAGGGGATACACTTGTATGTACAAGTGCATTCAGGATGGGCGAGATAGGATATTTATAGAACATAGGATCATGTAGGTAGGGCTCAGAAGTTTAATAATTGCCCAGCATTCGCCTTGTAAGTATGCAAGTAGTGTCTTACTTAACGCCATGAGGAAACCTTTGAAAAGACTCATAGCAGACCAGTCGGTCCCGGGTTTCGAACCCAAAACTTCCCAAATACTAGACAGCGTACCTACTTACTAGGCTAACTTGCTTGGTGTACAACTTGTACGTTTAGTTCATCCAAATGATAATTCATCTCGAAATTCACCAGGGTAATGATACTATTATTGTATTGTTAGATCGAACATGGTCTTAGGTTCGCGTGTCCACTGGTGTGTTGTCGTGTATTGGTAATTTTGATTGAATTTTAGAGATATATAAAATGATTTTTCAGAGAATAAGAGAGAATACAGGTGATATATGTGGCACTAAGTTCGAATAACTTCGTCAGGAATTTTAAGAGGTATGCGACTACGCCAATAGATGTGGAACTATGGGAAAAATACTTAACTTGAACCATTGCTTCATGGGTGACTATGAAATCATGATTGAATACCTACCGAGAGCGATGAATCATATCCGGAAGGAATCAAGAAGTTATCCGAATTTTTTTGTCATTTCTAACTAGAGAACCTTGAGTAGTACAAAAGAAGTAGGTAGATAACAAGAGAAAATAATTTTTATTGAGAAACCTTCATTTCGTACTCAAAATACCTCCCAATTACGTAAAATTGGCAGAAAATATATAAACGGTTTGCCACATTATTGGATTGAAACTCTTCGACGAGAAATATAAAATAGACTACGTCTTAAGAAAAATCACAGTAGTAAGACAGGCTGCTCTTTCAATCTTCTTAGTAAAATTATTCTCGATAGGCAAGCATCGAGATTTTGTCTCGATAAATGATATATTGAGTCTTCATGCTCTAGGTCAGGACTCCCAAACTTTTTCGAATCGCGTCGCCCTTCTCTAATTGAAATGATTCCACGACTCCCTACCTTGATAGAAGCAGGGCCGGATTCACCATTAGGTAGAGTAGGCAACTGCCTAGGGGCCCCGCATCATGTAGGGGCCCGTGCACGCAACAAGAAAAAAAAAATTCATGGAATGAAAGTTTTATTTGAAAATTTGTATGAAATTCCTCAACAATATTCTTGCTTTCTTTCGACGAATGTTGTCAATTAATGAAATACATACCGAACCATCTAGTATCGAGAAGTAGAACTAATAAACTGTCTTCGTTCAACAATGTCTCGGAACCGTTTGAATTCATTGTCGATAATGGCCATTGAAAATGATGTATTAGAAAGGGTCGACTTCCAGAATGTTTTAAACGATTTTGTTTCAAAAAAAGTTAGAAAAGCTAATATTCAAACTTCCTGTAATGTACAAAAACAATAAATATCTTGGAAGTTGACTTTTTCCAATTTTTACTTTACAAAACTGTAATCTTTAGTTTATTGTATTTTATTGCGTTTAACAAGATCAGATTTAAAATAACTGCGTCCCATCTCATTTACCTTTTCTCACCCATCATGCAACCTGGATCATCATTCATCACTTATCTATAACCTATTCATTAAGACCATTTCAATAAAGCTAACGACTCAGGTAAGGTGATGCTGCAGCATCAAGTCAAAGTAACCATATTGTTGCAATATCACATAAGACTTTGAAATAACATTGAAGTAACTTACATCCCTTTATCAACTCGAAAAGGTCTGGGACCCGGACAGGGTTAATCCGGCCCTGGATAGAAGTATGACTAATCGTCAGAGATATTGAATTAACTAAAACTTGTATATTTTCATTATTCAATATTTAAATTTTTTCTTAAATAATATGAAACTAATTAATAATTAATGTGAGGAATGAGCCTTCAAACTGTTGCATTTTTTCTAAGAAATTGGAATTAAACTGATGTGCGGCCACCCCCATTTGTCTTCTCAAGTTGGTTTTCACTATGTACTTGCTTACCATTACAGTGACCGACGAAAATCCAGTTTTTTACAGATACTTCGTCGAAAATTTAATGAAAATCCACTGGGTTTTATTCACTAAAATAGAAAATTCTGTCGATGCCATGCAGTCAAATTTGGCTTTCAAACTTTTGTTGCCAAATAACTCGAAGGGAGGCTCTTCTTCAGCAGAAGTAAATTCCGATGGAGCACTAGTGTTGTATGTATCTTGAATCTCTGCAAATCTATCGAAATTTTCATGTCTTTAGTATTTCTCAAACGAAATAATAAGTTGTGATATATGCCTTTGAAATATGGTTTTCATATCTTGAGCAAGATTAAGTGTATTTGACGTCAAATATTGAGAAATAATCTTTGATATCATCTTCTCCATAACCTGCGCTTATCATGAAAGCTGATATTTTGTCCGTTGATTTCAAATTGAGATTGAGGAAATTTAGCATTTGCTTGAATGTTTTCCGGAAGATCTTCCATAATATTCCAGATCGATCATCGACATGTCCAGCCCGATCAAATCTTACGATCCAGGAGGCTTGACAACTTGCAAGAATATTCTGCGATCACCCGCTAATTTTACACAGGATCAAGTAAAAATAGACCACTCCAGAAATTCCGATACTTGTAGGTTTTTACTTTATTTTTTTTTTAGTCGAGTTATGCCAAATGTGCCACGACGCTCCTGTGAAGTGCCCACGGCGTTCCGCCACACAGTTTGGGAAACTCTGCTCTAGGTAAAATCTTCGGCCGTTAATGGTCCTATGTTTTTACATACTAAGTATTTCGGATTTAATATAAAAATGATGAAATTTGAGGAATCAACTCTTCTTGAGTCAACAACACTGATTATTTACCGTTATACTGTTAGTGAAAATTTATCAGTTTCGGCACTCATATAGCCAGTTTATTTCTATGATTAATCGATCAGTTTCAATAATTTTTCTTGAATTAAATATGTATATATATATATATATATATATATATATATCAGGGGCCGCTATTCGAAGGCGGCTATGGAGGCTAAGCCGCCACCTCAATAATATTCCGTGTATCACTACTATCTTATATTGAATAGTCTGCATTCAGCATATTCATATTAATCAAAATCATATTATTTCATGCACCTACCTTCCTTTCAACCTACATTATATAATATAATTTATTAATTACGATAGAAGGTATTTACATTTACTGCTTACTGCATTCCATTCATTTCAAGATTTGATATCAACAGTGGCAATGCTGCAGAGGCTTAATAAGGTATAGACGCGTTCATTATACCATATGCCATGCCAGAGAGAAAAGGAAACGCTGCGAATGAATATCTACCTTATTCACTTCATCGAAAAGAAAAGACGGGTAGATGCAACATCCATTGAAGCTAGCTGCTCGGTTGAAAGAGGATGCCTACATTAATTCTCACACAATGTCGACCAATCACAACTATAGGCTTTCGGGTAAAATCGAGTGAATTCGTTGGACATGGACCATCGGACGTTGTCACTAGTCGTGGACGAAAACTTAATTTATTTTGCTAGCGTATTATTTTTACAATGATTTTGGTTACATAAGTTAATTTTAAAAATTTCAATGGTGACTTAGTGGAATATTTGTTATCCCATAATTTTAGAGCACTAAGTTGAAACGATAAAGTTTCAATAAAAACATTGCGACCTACCCCGCAATTAAACAATTTGGTGCAGCGTAACAAACAACAGAATCGCGGTTTTAATATCAGAAATTATGAGAGACATCCTTGGCTAACCGGATCACAGGTAAAAATAAATTATTTTGTTGGCAGTGTTTACTTTTTACTAGGGAAAATGTCTCTGTTTGGGGCCGCTTAGGATTTGACGATTTAAAAATTTTATCACATTCTCTGGAAAGGCACGAAAAATTGCAGGAACATGTCGTGTCGCGGATCAAGGTAGACACTCGAAAGTGAAAACAATTTTTTTTCCAAAGAAATTAATATTTCAGGATGATTGTTTTACTTTGATTTTCTTTAAATTATAAGGCGGTTGACCTTGGAATCCTAAAAACTTTCGACTATGGTGTATTTTTTAACACCTCTTGTAGCCTCCTTAAAGCAACACCTCACGAGCCGCCACTGATATATATATATATATATATATATATATATATATATATATATATATATATATATATATATATATATATATATATATATATATATATATATAAATATATATTAAAATAATATTTTTTATATATATATATATATATATATATATATATATATATATATATATATATATAAATTGAAATCAAAATAAAATATTTCCTAAACTGATATAAATATAAGCTTTCCATAATCGAATATTCCTGAATATTGAGTGAAAAACGAGTATAAATGAAGAACCAGGGTGAACGGCAGTTTCGAAGAAGAGACAGAGTAATTTCCTCTAATTCTGCATCAAAAGTGAAATAGATATTTCTATTGGAATACTCCGGAATAAGTAGATGAAAATTACGAACCTCCTTTGAAGATGAAAGATACTTGAACTCCATAATGATTCGTCATTTATATGAGACCTTCTTATTCAGATTGTTAGTCTACAAAGTCTACCAAATAAGCAGGACAAATAGAAACTTTCGTGAAGATGTGATGCTCTTAGAGAAAAATGTTTTTATCCGGTATTGGAAATCCACTCACAGTCACCATCTTCAGGCATTATCTGTAATTGAACTTGGATTTATATGGTTTAACGCATATGGATTTTCTGAACTGTTGACTGCTTATATTTCAATAAAAAAAATATATAATGACGATTCACACAAAAGTCCATAATATGGCGCTTATACAGACCGATGAAATTATATTGAAAACGATTGTGTTCCACGTGCAGGATTCAATATCTGAAGGTAGGAAAAAACAATTATTTATTCGAATTCAATTACCCTCATTCATTTATCTCTATTATTTAACTGTCAGCAAATATGCAAAATATATCGACTGAATTTCTTTTCAACATACCTCTATGTATTGTTGTAAATGCGAATCCCGGAAAATCCTTTATTAGAAAACTTTCCATAATGAACTTGAAATCCAAACACGGCAGGGGAAGACAGTAGATTTTCATAAAAGGATAAAGGCCGCAATGAACGTTTCCAGTAACATAAACATACTGGGGAGATAAAAAAAAATAATGCCAATAAAGGGAATGAATGCCCAAGGTTTTATCATATGTTTCTCTAGTATTCGTGGGAATGAATATAAAATACTTATTTCTTGAACGAAGAGGGGGGAAAATACCAGAAACAATAAAACTGAACTCATGATGAGTTTGATGAAAAGTTTTATGTTTCATATTTTGGTAGACTTTCGGAAAAATTTTGTCTAATTACAACCTGTGAAAAAAAAAGGATCAGGGATGCGGGCAGCTTGAGTTGAGATCAACTGCTTCAGATAGATCAGGGGATACACCTGTATGTACAAGTGCATTAAGGATGGGCGAGATAGGATATCTATGGAACATAGGAAGTGTGGGTAGGGTTCAGAGGTTCAATACTGGCCCAGCATTCGCCTTGTAAGTATGCAAGTAAGTGTCTTACTTAACGCCATGAGGAAACCTTTGAAAAAACTCATAGGCCCCGGGTTTCGAACCCAAAACTTCCCAAATACTAGACAGCGTACCAACTTACTAGGCTAACTAACTTGTACGTTTAGTTCATCCAAATGATAATTTACTTCTAAATGCACCAGGGTAATGATACTGTATCTTGAAATTTATTGTATTGTTAGATCGAACATGGTCTTAAGATCGCGTGTTCACCTGAAGTAGCAAACACGTTAAACAACCATTGAAAATTGGTAATTTTGATTGAATTTTAGGGATATATAAAACGATTTTTCAGAGAATAATAGAGAATACAGGTGATATATGTGGTACTAAGTTCGAATAACTTCGTCAGGAATTTTAAGAGGCATGCGACTACGCCAAAGAATGCAACTATAGGAAGGAAACGTAACTTGAACCATTGCTTCATGGGTGACTATGAAATCGTGATTGAATACCGAGAGCGATGAATCATATCCGGAAGGAATCAAGAAGTTATACGAATTTTTTTGTCATTTTAACTAAAGAACTTTGAGTACCTAGGAAAAACCTTTATTTCGTACTCAAAATACCTCGCAATTGACCGAAAATATATAAACGGTTTACCACATTATTGAATTAAAACTCTTCGACGGGAAATATCAAATAGACTTCGTCTTAAGAAAAATCACAGTAGTTTAAGTAAAACAGGCTGCTATTTCAATCTCCTTAGTAAAATCATTCTGATAGACGTGCATCAAGATTTTCTTTATTGAGTCTTCATGCTCTAGGTCAGGACTACCCTAACTTTTTCGAATCGCGACGCACTTTTCTAATTGAAATGATTCCACGGCTCCCTACCTTGATAGAAGTATGACTAATCGTGAGAGATATTGAAGAAACTAAAACTTGTAAACTGATATAAATATAAGCTTTCCATGATCGAATCTTTCTGAAAATCAAGTGAAAAACGAATATAAATGAAGAACCAGGATGAACGACAGTTTCGAAGAAGGGACGGAACAAATTCCTCTAATTCTGCATCAAAAGTGAAATAGAAAGCTACTTCTATTGGAATGCTTCGGAATGAGTAGATGAAAATAACAAACCTCCTTTCAAGATGAAAGATACATGAACTCCATAATGATTCGTCATTTATATGAGACCTTCTTATTCAAATTGTTAGCCTACAAAGTCTATCGAATAAGCAGAACAAATAGAATCTTTCGTCAAGATGTGAAGCTCATAGAGAAATTTGTTTTTATCCGGTATTGGAAATCCACTCACAGTCACCATCTTCAGGCATTATCTGTAATTGAACTCGGATTTATATGGTTTAACGCATATGGATTTTCTGAACTGTTGACTGCTTATATTTCAATAAAAAAAATATATAATGACGATTCACACAAAAGTTCATAATATGACGCTTATACAGACCGATGAAATTATATTGAAAACGATTGTGTTCCACGTGCAGGATTCATTATCTGAAGGTAGGACAAAACAAATATTTATTTGAATTCAATTACCCTCATTCATTTATCTCTATTATTTAACGGTCAGCAAATATGCAAAATATATCGACTGAATTTCTTCTCAACAGACCTCTATGTACTGTTTTAAATGCGAATCCCGGAAAATCCTTTATTAGAAAACTTTCCATAATGAACTTGAAATCCAAACACGGCAGGGGATGACAGTAGATTTTCATAAAAGGATAAAGGCCGCAATGAACGTTTCCAGTAACATAAACATACTGGAGAGATAAAAAAAATAAAGCCAATAAAGGCAATGACTGCACAAGGTTTTATCATATGTTTCTCTTGTATTCGTGGGAATGAATATGAAATAACTCTTGAACGAAGAGGGGGAAGAAATACCAGAAACAATAAAACTGAACTTATGATGAGTTCAATAGAAAGTTTTGTTTCATATTTTTGTAGACTTTCGGAAAATTTTTGTCTTATTACAATCTGTGAAAAAAGGAAACACACGTGTTTCATTCCTCTCTGAAGTATGTGTCAGGGATGCGGGCAGCCTGAGTTTGAGATTAACTGCTTCAGCTAGATCAGTGGATACACTTGTATGTCCGAACCCGGAACTTCCCTCTAATACTAGACAGCGTACCTACTTACTAGGCTAACTAGCTTGGTGTACAACCTGTACGTTTAGTTTATCCGAATGATCATCTTGGTCGAAATACACCAGGGTAATGATACTATATCTTGGTAATTTTGATTGAATTTTAGCGATATATAAAACGAATTTTCAGAGAATAAGAGAGAATACAGGTGATATATGTGGTACTAAGTTCGAATAACTTCGTCAGGAATTATAAGAGGTATGCGACTACGCCAAAAGATGTGCAACTATGGGAAGAATACTTAACTCGAACCATTGCTTCATGGGTGACTATGAAATCGTGATTGAATACCGAGAGCGATTAATCATATCCGGAAGGAATCAAGAAGTTATCCGAATTTTTTTGTCATTCTTAACTAGAGAACTTTGAGTAGTACAAAAAAAATAGGTAAATAACAAGAGAAAATAAATTCTTATTGAGAAACCTTTATTTCGTACTCAAAATACCTCTCAATTACGTAAAATTAACCGAAAATATATAAACGGTTTTCCACATTATTGAATTAAAACTCTTCGACGAGAATTATCAAATACACTTCGTCTTAAGAAAAATCACAGTAGTTTAAGTAAAACAGGCTGCTCTTTCAATCTTCTTAGTAAAATAATTCTTGGTAGACATTTATTGAGTCTTCATGCTCTAGGTCAGAACTTTTCGAGTCGCGAAGCCCTTTTCTAATTGAAATGATTCCACGGCTCCCTACCTTGAATAGAAGTATGACTAATCGTGAGAGATATTGAAGAAACTAAAACTTGTAAACTGATTTAAATATAAGCTTTCCATGATCGAATATTTCTGAATATCGAGTGAAAAACGAATAAAAATGAAGAACCAGGATGAACGACAGTTTCGAAGTAGGGACGGAACAAATTTCTCTAATTCTGCATTAAAAGTGAAATAGATACTAACTTCTAATGGAATACTTCGGAATGAGTAGATGAAAATTACGAACCTCCTTTGAAGATGAAAGATACTTGACCTCCATAATGATTTGTCATTTATATGAGACCTTCTTATTCAAATTGTTAGCCTACAAAGTGTACCGAATAAGCAGGACAAATAGAATCTTTCGTCAAGATGTGAAGCTCTTAAAGAAATTTGTTTTTATCCGGTATTGGAAATCCACCAATAGTCACCATCTTCAGGCAGTATCTGTAATTGAACTTGGATTTATATGGTGAATCGTCGAACTACCGCCATTGAATCAACAAAGTTTCATTTTCTTTTTGTATTTGCGAAATCAGAGTGTATTCGATTTAAGTGACACTATGAGACATTTTCTGTTTCTTCACGAAATTTCGATTATAGCTAGGTTTCGTTGCTCTTTACTTAGATGCGATCCATTTCGTAATATTTCCTTATCCTTAAATATTAAAGTTTGACATACTCCAAAACGATTTGCCCTGTCTTTTCGAAATATTTTCACGAGAAAACCGTGAAGTTGAAAATAGTTACAGTTAAATTCAAGTCAAATTTAAAATAGAAAAGTGGTTTTCTCCTTTATCTACAATAATGTTACAAATAATGTTTTCGTGAAATCACCAATTCTGTGGATAAAGAAATTTCGTTATTATATAGAGAAAGTGTGACGTTGAAGGAGAATCTGGAAAAATTTAACGATAGTTATTTAAGGAAAATAAATAAAGAGAATTGTTCCTCTTCAATGCAATCACTCTTGTACTCAATACATTCATCAGATTGCGAAATCAAGTTATCCATGCTCACAGAAAAATAATTTGGGAATGAATGAAAAGTATTTGGTAATATCAACTTTTTTCTTGCAGTATCTAATATTAATGAAAATGAACTTACAAACACCCTGAGAAAGAAAGGTTCTGATACGGGGCTTTATGAACTATTAGTACTTGACATTCCAATAAAAAAAATGCACGCGCCTATATGTCTTGATAGGTTTAGGAAAAAACATCAGACATACTGGGACTGCATACCAAGAGAAAACTCAAATTTCAGCAGACTTATGGTCAATAAACCGTCAGAGGCACTGTTGAAAGATATCCTAAACGTTAATAGTATTCAGTTAAGAAAGGTGATGGAACAATTGCAAGGTCATTTTACCTTGATAAAACATTATGCAAACCATTGATATACAGGGTCACTCACGGTGGATGGTAGGTTAGACGTTTACGGAGAACGGGACATGAGAATATTCTGAAAATTTGGTTTCATGGGTAATTAATTTTGCTCTATCGATCTAAAATAATAGTGGCGCTGCGGTGGTGCCGCTTATACTAAAAAGTAGCAGCAACTATGAAATTTGAAATGAGACACCCTATATATTATTTAATTTTTTGCTTCTCTACCATTTTCCAATTGTTTTTGTATGATACTTCCCTATACCTATCTCCAGAGGTTTTCGAGAAATTAAATGGTTTCCTTATTTTTTTGTGCAAAACATTGCTTCAATTAAATGTTCATTGCTAAGGTATTCAGATTCGTAGGACGCTGAAATTTTAGGTGTAGTTTACCAAGTTCCGACGTATTAGGAATATTCTAAGGACTTTGTTCTCCATTATACAAGGTCCTTCAAAATTTGCGATTTTAACGATAAATACAAAAATAGTAAAAAGTGCATTTTTTTAAATGTAATACCCTGTATATTATTAAATATTTCGAAAGAAAATTGAAATTTCTTTCAAATGATGTATTCATTAACGAGAATTTGATATGAAAACAATCAAAATGGAAGGCAATAACTATTCTCATGAAGTTTTGATGAAGTTATTTATTGTACATGGTTAATGTGACCATATATATATATATATATATATATATATATATATATATATATATATATATATATATATATATGGGGAAGCTGCGGCAGTTTGCGGAGAAGGATGCGAAGGTTTGGCTTTCTGAAGTCTTCTAGGACAATTATCTCCGAAAGAGAATCTGCCCAGAAAGTGAAGATACTTCAAATCATTTAACATGAAACAGTTCAACCAGAGAGTAATATTAGTCTAAAAGCACAGCAGAAAATAATCTAATATTGAAGTCTAGTGCAATCAATAAATTGAGTTCCTCTAGCATCAAGGTTCATTAATTTAAAATCCTTATCTATTATTTGGATTAAGAAAGTTCATATTAGTTACCAAAAGATTAGAATTGTTGGTACTACATTTTGTCCTCATACAAGAACCACTGAAAAATCGAAATATCCTCATGTTTCCTCCACAGTTATAATTCTTCCCAGAATTATGTTCAATATAGTATCTCTTTAAGATTTATTTCAGTACTAACTGAATATGTGAAGTGTACTTAGTTCAATATATAACATACGAATTTAAAGTTCATTATGTTGTGTTACTCTAGTATGAGTTCTATGCTGAATTTTGGCTACCTTCAACTTTAAAAAAAAACTAAGAGACAAAATAATGATTGACTTATGAGCACTAATTATCCATTGAAATTAATCGGTTCTGGTGCTATCAGACAATAATATTTGTCATGTATAAATATCGAATTTTAAATTGATTATTTTATTTCGAAACATGCTCCCTTATTCTGAGAATTTCATCACCAATCATAAATTACATAATTTTCTCACCTAGATCATTTTTCTCCATTTCCTTATCTGCAATGACATACCAGATACAGGCCAGCCAATGTGCGACCAACGTGAAGAATAACATGAGGAGGGTGAGGATCATTGCGCTGTACTGGGAATATCTGTCCATTTTCTGGAGCAGCCTAGCCAGGCGAAGCAACCTGGTCAACTTGATTAGATGAATATGAGAACGCGCGAAAGCTGGCACGTCTTTCTGGAATTAAAGACATGTTTTATTAGAGGACTGCAGTTTGGGAATCATTTTCGAGTAGTGTTTGAACTGCAAAAATTGATTCAATAAGTAAATTTTTTATGAAAATTTCCACCAACTATTGAAAAAATAGAACAGGCAAACTAGTGTTTATATATATATATATATATATATATATTTATATATATATATATATATATATATATATATATATATATATATATATTGATATATATATATTAAATAATATAAATATATATATAATATATATATATATATATATATTTATATATATATATATTTATATATATATATATATATTTCTTTTCTCACCACATACAAGCAGCATTTGTTGCTTCTGTGGGTTTTTTAATGTTTATTTGCAGTAATGTACCTACTATTGTTATACATGTTATCATATTTTGTGTAAATAAACGATGATGATGATGACGATGAGGTCCGGCTCGTGTCGGGGTTGCAAGGAAAGCATGGCACTTGGGCGGCATTCAACAAAGGGACGGCAAAAAATAGAAAAAGTTATTTATAAAAACATACACAAACACGCCGGTCGCTATAAAAATATTACTTTACACACCGTAAATATGCCCTTACAGTTACCGCTGTGTGCCGAATGACGGCAGCAAAACAGTAGATTTTGCGAAATATGCTAGACTTAAAAACTGGGCTATAGGTACTCTTTCAAAACAAAAATATTGTATTTTTGTGCTTTTTTAGATAATTCTTTATGTATGACGCTGGCGTGGTGGCCTATATAAGACGACAATTTATTTTGAAACGGATATTAATTTAATTTAGTTGGTGATTGAATACAAGTAAGAAGTAAGAGTGAACTAAAACTGAAATAATAGTCAAGTGCTTCTTAATCTTAATAAATAATAAATGATTAATACAAAATTATGTATATAGTTGAGGTACATTTTGTATGACGGAATATTACATTGATGGAATAATACATAGATGTTCTGATGAGGAAAATGGGAAAATTATATCTTGCACCCAGGCGGCACATACCATTGGGTCGGCCCTATAATATAATTATATATATATATATATATATATATATATATATATATATATATTATATATATATATATATATATATATATATATATATATGTCATATCTATAATATATATATATATATATATATATATATATATATATATATATATATATATATATATATATATATATATATATATATATATATATATATTTATATATATATATATATATATATATATATATATATATATATATATATATATATATATATATATATATATATATATATATATATATATATATATATAATATATATATATATATATATATATATATATATATATATATATATATATATATATATATATATATATATATACTTATATATTTTTTGTCTTAAGTTTTCACGGATCGGTTTTTTTATGAATTTGACATTTTTTCCTGGTCTGTATTATTTTCTGAAGTCGATATTAAATGGTGGTATTTCAAACCATAATTCATTCTATATCGCATCTCGACGCGATGCACTTTGAGTGAAAAATATCAGCTTAGTGACGGAACTCTGCTGCGCACTCGTTTTTTTTTTTCTATACTGCTGAGATATCCTTAACATTTCGTCGTCTAAGTTTTCACAAGAAAGAGAGAAATGTGAATTTTTTCAAAAATAGGTTGAAAAACTGTTGTACTAGAGATATAGTTAGTCGTCGGATATTTTGTCTAGCAATGTAATTGAAACTTAATTTCCAATAAGCAACGAAAAAAAATATAATGAAATATAAATCTCATCTAAAATTGAACTTGCAGGGGAGAATATTAAGACTATTAAAGTCTTAAATGTAATGAAAAATTGGGGAATCTGACTCGTAAAACTTTTTCCGTAGATTTCATCAAGGCATTTCTCATTCTATGCCGATTCAGCTCAAGAAATTCAATATAACGGTTGTTGCACCAAGAACTTCGTGCGACTTGCATTAACTTAGGAATTTCTCTACGTTCAGCTAATCACACAAGTCTACGTTAACTGGACGGATCCTCTGCGTATTAATTACAACCGAAATTATTAGTTAGGGTCGCTCTCAGTTCACTGCCCGGAGGAAAATATTAATTTTCCTTTCCCTTCTGCGGGGCTGTATCTCATCAGAGTTTGTATTTTAATTTAGATTTGAGTTAATTTCATGTAGACGGCGGTGAAATTGAAAGTTGACTATCAACCACTGAATCAACGGTTGCTCTGTGTACCCAAAATTTAAAGCGTTGTTGACCGCGTTTCCACGAAAATGTCTGTTTTCTTGAGTAATCGCTCATCTCCAGCTATTTCCTATATCAGATTAGTAGGATTAACGTGCTCGAAAATAGATGTTCATCTTGTTGATTCTGGGAAGAACCTATCATCAATTTCTTGGAAATGTAATTGTGTCTCCAGCAGAGAAAATCGAATCATACAAGAGAGTTTTCAGAATGAAAATGAAAGGTTAGTGTACCTTTACGGATAAAGAAGACGCGGCTTAACGATCCTAAAAATATCTCTATGGAAGAACCCACTGAACAAGAAACATAATAAGTCTATTTTGTGATGTTCTTTTTAGAGACTTTTCGTGATGTTTATTCAAAACGTTAAAAATATATCTCCTAAATGTTTAAATTTTATAACTAACTTCATTAACATCCATGTTATGTAATAAAAACATATTTTAGATGTACACAATACTACTTGAATTCGCAGTGAAATACACATCCTATGAACTTCTTTTCAGCAACTTCTTCGAGGAAACATCCATACGATGTTAATTTGTATGGGTCTGACTAATGTTACATACAGAACATTACTGTAATATTACAAATTAACATGTTTCTGAGATGAACACATTTTGTAGTTACTTTTACAACTTTCGAACTACTCTTCAGTAACTTCCTGCGACTGGGTGAGCTGTTTGAATGATGTATTCATAAAATTATAAAAAAGAAGAAAACAGAACACGAAAAAAACAATGACAAGCATGATAATGGCGGATCGTGGCGTGCAAGTAGGTTATAAGTGGTGGCAGCGTCGTTTTCAGTTTCGCGGTTTTATTTAAGTAAAAGCATTTTCTTGTTATAATGGACGAGCAACAGTTATCGGTAAGTACTTATTCCAAAATCATAATTATTTAAACTTAAATATACTCATTTTAATACTTTAATCGGCTATTCAACATTGAAATTCCGGGTGGAGCGATATACCGTTGATATACCGTAACGTTTCGTAAAGTTTTGATAGTTTGAAATTTTTATAGTTTTAATATTAAAGAATCATTGTAATAAATATTCTGTAAACCAGCTATAAGGTATCAGTAATCTTTATCAATTCAGTTTTAAATCGTGTTACGTTATAGCAACTACAGCTTGATATATACAGTTGCACACAAATTCAATTTTTGTTAAGATGTGTCATATACATATATCACTTTCCACATTTGTTATGTAATATGCTTACAATATTATATTTTTTTAGGCTGGATTCCCGGACAGGATATTTGTTTTTAGGTTGAATTTCTTTTTCTGGACAAGATATTTATTTTAAGGCTGGATTTGTTTTATTTTTATTTTCAGTGTTCTATTTATTAATAGTTAATATACTACTTAAATCTTTTATTGGATTTTTTATTTTAAATGTACAGGGTGAACAACTAAGAACGGCTGTAGGCCACATCTCAGAAAAGAATATTGGTACAAATTTAAAAAATTACCTTTTGGAAAGAAAAATCGCTAGAAAATATTTATGAGTTTCTAAAATATCCACTAGGGGTGGAATGAGCACTCGAAATCATAATACTGTGATTATCTCCAAAAAAGACATATTCCAAAAGGTGAACTAAAAATGCAACTTTTGAAATCTTTATGATTGTATATTAAGGATATCTTTAGTTTTTCTTTCTTGCTGATAATCACCTTATTATATGTTTTTAAGTGTTCTTTTCATTCCCTAGCGGATATTTTAGTAACACAAAAATATTTTTCAGGTTCATTTTCCTTGAGGTATTTTTTTTTAAGTTGAATCATGATTCTCTTTTGAGATATGGCCGGCAGCCGGCGATTTTAGTTGTTCACCGTGTATTCGCTGAAACATCTATAGGATGTAATCTAGAATGTTTGAGGTATATTATTTAGAGGTTTAAGTAATATCCATACAACATCTAAAAGAATATACTGTATCGTTTTTAAAATGTTGCATTCAGTTCATTGGTAAGATGTTGTTTCATAGACATTGCATCAACATGTACTAGATGTTAAAGGGCATTTCTGAATGTAACAGAAATGTTGATTTTAGTTCATTATAAAGACTTCCTTTTGAGGAAGTTCTAGTAACTTCACAGTAATGTAAAAAGGCAGCGCTTTAACACTGAGAAGTTCAGTTGTAACATCACAAAAGTTAACAGCCCTAAGCTGGGCATAAGCGGTTGTGAAGATGTGCATGTGATGAAAACAAGAGGAAAAAAGGGAAGAACATTAGCACAATGTGCTAATGTTCTTGAAACTACAGAATATGTATTCGTTGAAATTCTTGCTATTGTATATTTAGCCATGGTTCAACTTTTACTAAGACCAAATTCAGAATTATGAAATGGATAAAAAACAACACTATATCATATACTGCATATAGGTACTTGTATTTAATTACCATACTTTTCACAAAACATGCAAGGCTAGGGAGATACTTCAATTCTCAAGCAATTACCGCATAAAGAAGACGAGAGGTGTCTTGGTATACCCAGATGAAACAATGCTTTTTTCGCTATATATTATGTATTAAATAGCAGGTTCAGTTACATTAATGAAAAGCGTTTAAAAGTATTCAAATTCAAAAGAAAATCAGTATTATTCAAATTACGATTTATATATTACATCGAGAGCAAATTGAAACTATTTAAAAATTTATCTCTTCAGGTTATCGAAGTTTATTAGTATAACAAAAACGATATTCTCATTAGACCGATGTTCAATCTATATATATTTCTCTGAAAGAAGAAATAGTACATAGTTTCCAATTCACATGTTCAATATCTTTGTCTCTGAAATTAAGCATGCCACACGCGTTGAAGGTGTAAAATATTGGTAATAAGTTTACATATGAATACAAGCAAATAATTGGGTTTTTGAAAAAACAATATAATTTTTTTTAATGTATTTTAAAACATATATGTAAACAACTTAAAATTGCTAAAATTTTACAAAGAATCGCAGGATTACAAATGCGCCACGATGGGTGGCCATGTTTGTGACGTCATACTGTTAGAGGAATTTCTCGATAGTACAGTGTCAACCACTTTTACGTGTGAATTGACTGAAAATATCCGAAAATTAGTGCAGAAAATTATTTACAATAGCTACTTTCGCTTAATCGTGTTTGATAAAGGATTTATAAAGGGTAATTTCGATAATATACCAGATGAATAACATCATGTAGAACATTTAAAAACATTTCTTGGGGTGTTGTATCAGTAGTATTCGTACATAATGGTACGAAGTAAGTACAATACCTTTTAAGGTTTTTAGATATACTTATTAATATATTGACGATAATAGTATATTACATAATAAGTGTGGTAACTAGGTTTTTAGCACACGCTAAGTGAAGTTTGAAAAACGAGCCGCAGGCGAGTCTTTTCATTCACTTATGCGGGCTAAAAACCTTTACCACGTGAGTTATGTATACTATTTTATCTACAACCGTTCGTTTTGATTAAATACAAATTAATTATAGTCTAAAATTTCCCAACTTGGTCACCAGCAATGTTTCACCTTTTTTTATTGTTATGAAAATTAGGATGTCATAGCGACAAAAAAGCAACGCCACTTTGAAGTTGTCAGTCAAAATGTCAGTCGAAAATATGGAGATTTCACGGCTAGTTGAAGCTGCTACGGCGAACTTGCTACCACAGAAATTCGGAATTTGCTACGAAAAGGCCTATGATATGTTAATCGAATGGTGCTCCCATTAAAAAGTGGATAACATTAATGAAGATGTATTAATTGCCTATTTTGAAGATAAGTTCAAGGAAAAGAAGTCGCTTTGGTGCTATTATTCAATGCTGAAGTCCACCTTCTCCATAAAAAAGAACATGCAGATAGACAAATTTCCAAGATTAATAGCTTATTTGAAAAGAAACACCATAGGCAATAAACCGGGAAAAAAATGATTTTTACCGCACTAGTGCGTTAAAGTAATAGTCACCGCACTAATATGGGTGTGTAAAAACATAATTTACGCACGGTTGTAGATAAAACAACATTTAATCAACTAAAAGCCAAAACATTATATCAGCTGTCTGCTATGATGAGTAGAAATTAACATTTTGACGTCACACGCGCGTTTGTTTGTTCGGGAGCTGTTCGCATGGTCTCGATACAAATATCAATTTATTTTTTTAAACTCAAAAGACCGATTCCAAACGGCCAATGGTCTTGAAACTGAGTCATTACCCAACAGTTAATTATAATTAGAACCTCTTAATTTCATTGGACATACACAATACCCAAGAGCAAGTTGAGACTCGAACCCACAATCCTCGGTTTACAAGCGATTTATTTTGAGTCTGATATAACTTTTCAATTAGACCGAAGAAAAAATGAAAATAATTTTGTTATAAAACATATAAAATCTTTTGTCCTTTGAAAATGATGGAAATGTCTATTGATGGTAGCAATTCATAAGATATATATATATATATATATATATATATATATATATATATATATATATATATATATATATATATTTATATATATATATATATATATATATATACATATATATATATATATATTATATATATATATATATATAGGTACATATATATATATATATAGGTACATATATATATATATATATATATATATATTGATATATATATATAGGTATATATACATTATATATATATATATATATATATATATATATTATATAATATATAATATTATATATAATATATATATACTATATATATACTTATATTCCTTCTAATCCGACAAACGTGACTGAAAAAATCATACTCATGCTTTTTAATAACGAAACATTCAATACTCACATCTTCTCCGTAAATGACATAGAGTAAATCGAATGGCAACGCCGCCAGTGAATCTACGAGAAACCAGGTTTTCAAATAATGAACAGAAATTCGCTTTCCATTCGAAACCACTTCTCCCTTTCGATTCACGAAGGTTGTCCGAAAGTTTAAACAAATATCTGCAACAAAATTGCGTATGTTTGGAATGGTTCTGTGATATATTTTACGTTTAAGTTATTCAACACAAACTTCAAAAAATTAACAGTTACACAATGAATCTATACATTCGTAAACACGCAATTCCTTCATCTCAGCAAAGCTGAAAAAATAAATCAATAAGGGTCGAACAATGTTGCGATTAAAGTAGTCAAAGAATAACCCTTCGTTAAACAATAATTTTTCTCAGTGCTGTAGAATCAACTTGAATTAAAGAAAATCTTTATAATGTTCAAATAAAACTTATACTACCAAACAATAACACGTATTCGATTAAAGACACAAAAAGAATGAATTCATCTCTGAAGATAATGTCAGAGATATTAGATTGGGTTTGAATCTGGACTACGTGTATTCCATTCTAAATATATCTAATTGAAACGAATTATCTATTTGTGATGATGAAATGACAAAAACAAAACTTGATTTCACTATATTTATTATCAAATAATAGTTTATATATATATATATATATATATATATATATATATATATATATATATATATATATATATATATATATATATATATAACTGAGATTGAATTCTCGCACATCACTTGGTGAAACATAATAAAGAATAAAGTATAAACTTTAAAATAAAAACACTTGGCTTATGTTTCACAATAAAAAATATTTAGATACTGTATTTAGCAGTAACGAAAAGTCGACATGTTTCGAGTTATGAACTAATTATCAAGACTGACTACAGGAGAGTATTGCATCGTAATTTATAAAACAGACAAAAGCAAAGGTGATACCTGAAAATCAATTTGTTCGTTTACAAGGGGTAATTGACTATTATGGGCGGAACTTATTTCGAGAATTTCAAGATATTACTGCCTGTAATGTATACAAATCTAAGATCATCACTCTTCAGTAACATTACCAATTGCTTTGTAACATCAGGAGTTGAAGGAATTGATGCATATTTCCTTGTAATGAGTTCACCAATACCCGTAACATTGTCAGGCCTCAATCCGTCCACGATCTGAGGACGTTGTGCTGTATTGTATAAAAGTTTATTGAGCAAAATACGTGGATAGCTATTATCGAAAAATAACTGATATAATTTTTTTATATTGCCAGCAACTAGTGATCTATGCGAAATCCTGGAAACCCTCTCTTTCATACCCAAAATTAAATTAATTTTTTGTTTTAATGGATGACTCGATAGATAGTTCAAATATCTGCCAGAACTCATTGGTTTCCTATACCAATCGACGATTATTATATTCTCTACAGTTCTCATAACCTTTGTATCAAGGAACGGGACAGCATTATCTGTTTCCTCTTCAATAGTGAACTTAATATGTTCAACGATTATAATGAACTTTTACAAATTTTAGTAGTTCCTATTTAACCCTTTCAGGGCAACTGGTTAGCTAGGAAGACCACAGTTTGTTAGTCATGAGTAAAACTGCTAGTTGGCTATTTCAGTATACCAGTGTGTTTTGTGGGTTGTCTAACATAGCAAAATTTGACGTGTTCATCAGACAGACCGTTCTTTTTGTTGTTATTTTTATTTATGAATGGTGGAAAAATAGCTACAAAGTTATTTACTTATATCTTTCTTATGTATTTTCATGAATACATATACATACATTATTGAACGTAAATGTTTCCTTTTTTTCGAAATTAGTAATTTTGTTGGGGTCTCCTGAAGTGACCACTGGGCACTTACGTAATCGTGTTATCTTATTTTAGTTCTGAGGAAGCAAGTTTGGAGGTCCTACCTACTGAATAGGGCTGCCAATTTTCGAAAGGACCAACCAGGAGATTTTTTTAAGGAGTTTAGTAGGGAAGGGGGTTGAAGATATCATTTATTTATTTTTAATTTCTATATACTCTGCTTCTAATATTTGACAGTTTTTTACCACAAAATCATAATCATTAAAAATCGAAGTTTGATTAGTA
This sequence comes from Cynegetis impunctata, assembly GCA_030704885.1. Taxonomy (NCBI): domain Eukaryota; kingdom Metazoa; phylum Arthropoda; class Insecta; order Coleoptera; family Coccinellidae; genus Cynegetis; species Cynegetis impunctata. Next base: position 130,291 of record JARQZK010000751.1, read on the forward strand.
GAGCGCGGTTGCGTATAGGTAATTTTAAAAAAACTGGGGAAATTAGTCACCCCGGGAAGTCGGGAGGTTGACCATTCTTACCGGAGTCATCCGGGCAATCCGGGAGGGTTGGGAACCCAATAGCTGAATATTCAGAAAATCTTCATGCAGATGAGTTCTATGATTTGTAAGAAATGTTCAGCGTGCACAGTAGAATTGTGTTTGAAACATGACAAAAACTGTTTCTTGTTATACTACGCAAAATAGGTTATATTGTTTGGTTATATGTTCCTACTGATTATGTGGAGTGACCACATCCTGCAGGATAATCCTTGTGTTTTTTTATCTTGAAAATTGTTTCATTTTCTTCAAGTATCTCTAATAAACCATTATCAAACCATACATAATATTTTTTCCACAAAAAAATAATTTGGGCCGGAAAGGGTTAAGTTATTGTTAAATATCATATGATTCTATGCTATCTCATTGAAAATTTTAAATACTAGTCTTGAATAGAAACAATTATAAGAAAATTGTTTTTTCAAATAAATCTAATGGAATCGAGCACAGATTAACTTATTTACATAACAAATACGCAGTTTAAAATATCCCAAAATTCGAGGAGGGGGTATGAGGTCGAGCAAAATCTAACGACATATCACCAAGAGGGGAGGGGAGGGAATCGCTAAAATTCTCTCACGTAATTAATGGCTGCCTCCTAACATGGCAGGTGTTCTACACTCATTGCCTCAATTATTCCACCGATGAATGAACACAATGGAGAAGTTCATGCTATTATAAATATAATATTTAACGTAATACTATTAAAATATAGACCAAAACTAATAAGTAATAAATCACTGAAAATTTTTTATAAATCCATCAATGAATGACTTAGCAATGGATTGTTGAAGTTTACGTATGTTAGGGCCAGTTGTTCAGTCAGAGATAATCTGCAGTTTTATATGAATCTTGGATTATCCAGTTGTTCACTGCATAGTTAGAAGTTTAATCTTGGTTTGAATCCAGGTTTCGCTAAACCAGCAAAATCGGTGGATTAAGTACTCAACAAAAGTTTAAGACCAAGACCTTGACAACATCTAAAGTATAGAAATTGGAAAAATAATTAGAAATAATGGATTTTATGGAAGATGATAATATAACCGATGATGAAGATATGATTGAGTTGGTAAATATCCTAGCACCAGTTAGGGCCCTCGGACTTATAAATTTCGTGAAAATCATCTTGAAAAATGGTCACATGAAGAATTTGTATTCAGGTTCAGATTACCTAAAGATATTGTGAGAATTGCCTGAATGTTGAATTTCTTCTCTTTGGAGCCTTCAATGATTCCATTTTTCCAATTAATAAACTTTCCAAAAAACGGCAAAAGACAACGAAATGTTGGGTTATATTGACAAGAATAAATAACATTGACCTAGTAATACGTCAATGATGAATAAACTCTTCTTCTTTTTCATGAAATAGTGCCAGATGAACTATGATATCTTGGTTTTCATTATCCATGGTTGAATTTCTACTGAACAACTCATGCGAAGATAATCCAGGATTCGATTCCAATCCAATTTTGATAAATCTTTGGATTTTACCATGAACTGAATGAACAACTGGCCCTTAGTATGCATCTTGTATGGTCTCTGGTTTGCCTGTGACGTCATTCGACCTATCCAAGATCGCCGCACCACGAATCATTCAAGTATGTATTAGTTTCAGGGCTCTTGCTTCGTTCGTGTTTATTTACGTTAGACAGCCGTTTGTTTTTATTTCATGTAAAATGGAAGAAGGCATAACAGAAGAACATACTATTGAAAATTAAATGTCCGCTGAAAACTGAAACCATGAAAAAATACAACAACAATGCAAAATTGACAACTTCAAATACACTTCGCGAATAAGTCAAAGGCCTTTTTTTCATGTTTTTTTTTCGTTGCTGATGCAGATTTTTAGATATCTCAAAAAAATGATGTTTATGAAATTCAGATTATTGTAAAAAAATAATTAATCAATGCACATTATTCTGGGAGCATATTTTCGATGCAATGATTAAATAAAACTCAATAAGCTTTGATTACACGTTTATTAATTTCTGTTGTTCGCCATAGCAATAAAAACGATGGAGCCTTATAAATAAGTTACTCTAGTATTGATGCAAGCGTGAGGTGCTACCATAGCAAAATTTCTTAATATATCGATTGTTCTTTCAACATTTATTCGAAGCGCTGCTATGTTTCCATGACTTCAGGTTTCGAACTAGCTTTGCCTTCGTTTTTGCTAGGAGGCCTTATTGGATGACATCCTTTCCCTTGTAACAAGTGGATACTTTTATAAATCCTCTGCCCTTATAACCTTCAGCAATGAAGTTAATAAGCCCACCAGGTGTAATGGAAATCAAATATTTCATTGTATTACAATGTTTATGCTCGAGCCAAATCAAAACCTATTTTATTGCATTTGAAGATTAATCGATTCTTACCTATATTAAATAAATAAAATACTCACTGTAGTTGAATATTTTTTTCTAAAAGATATCGGTAACTTTTCACAAATTTCTTCGATAGGTGGAAAATATATTAACTGTTCCATTCGGTCAGTTACTAAAGGAACAGTTTTATTGAATATTTCACTAACTGAGCTTTTACATATTATATCAAAATCTAAAGGCAGACGCACAGAGGAATCGTCTAAACAAATTTTCTTCAATGATATTAAAATATCTCTTACTGGACTAGCAACCCTTTAAGAGAGTAGCTTCGTGAGAAAGAAAAAAAATTACCTCTGGCAACCCCATATAAAAAATAATAATTAGTAAATAATAAATTAGTTATTTTGTTTATGGTATCGTTGCGATATTGTGGCTTGATTGTATTTGAGAAAGAACAAGCTGAACTTGTACTGTTCTGCGAAAATATTGATGCTTTTGAAGAAGAACTGCTAAGAGAGTAATTGCACTGATTGATTTTTCTGTGAAGTTTTGATATTTACTTGAACTCCTTGGTTTCTTCTTTTATTTGGATGATTATCTGATTCTGTAAAAGTAATGTCCTCTGGTAGCGGATCTTCTGTTTAATTTAACTCAATTTTATCACAATCAATAATTTCATAAAATTGTAACGAAGATGATTTACTTAAAGTCGACAGTACTTCTTTTGTTTATAGATTTTCATAAAATATAATGCGAACGGCGCAAGTGACTACAACAATAAATTTGTACGTACTGGGCGAACACGCGCTGCGTCGTCTAGGTCAAATGACGTCACACTGTAGAGCGCCTGTGGAACGAAATTATTCTTACAGGCAAAACTTCGAAGTGCCATAACTTTTTTATTTCTAGAGATAATAATAATAATAATAAATTTTATTGTGACAGAAAACTACAACAAATTGAGACACTTCAGAAAAAAACACTACATAAAAAACTATTCTGTTCACAATTAGAAGGGTCGTATTCAGTTGAAACTGATTTTCCATACGACCCTTTCACAAAACTTAAAATCAGAAAAAAATTTTTAACTCATTAAATATTCTTACAACCCGCAACTGAAAAGATACACAAAAAAAGAAAAAAATAATACAAAACATAATATTATTACAATCATTTAGGTCTCCTTGTTCCTCATCAGTGCAATGGGCTCTGAGCCAAATAGCTCCGCAAATTCCGCAGAAAATCCACTCAAAGATGTGCAACCTCTCAATTTCGGCAAGAGAAAGTTTATTGTCTTGCACATGTCGTACGAAAAATCTTTCTGGAAAAGCGCAGTACGATGTTGTGGGGGGGTAAGCAGTCCCCTACTTCTAACATTCAAGGTATGCACATCCGAACGAAATTTTATTTTATTATAAAGATATTTTAGTGATTCTCTCAGGTTTTTGTTTTATTTTACTTAAATTTTTATAATTAATCCATTAAAAATAATGGAAACTTCTCCATTCATTCGCCATACATAGGTATGCAGATATAACATACCAATTTGCCATACACATCTCAACAACCAGAATATAAATCTATTGGAAATCGTTTCTGAAGAGAAATGCAAATCTGTGAAACGCTCTACCATCAGAAATGTTTCCAGATGGTAACGTTGCATAGTTTTTTTTTATGGAAATCGTCTCCGGACGTTTGAGAATCGTTAGAACCATAGATGTTTATATAATATCGCGATATTACATGTGATACCTGAAAACAACTATGTTGCTACCTTGGCAGCTGGATGAGTAGACACATTTATAACCGACACTTACCCATAATGAAGAGGGTCTCGACGAGGACATCGACCGCTACAGACGGCCTCTCGATAATAGTAAAACTGGCGTTGTATGGCACCACGACGGCCACGTAAAAAGTGGCCGTCAAAATGAGCCAGTCCCAAACGCTCTTAAACATTCCGTAATGGGAAATGATAAATCTACTCTTCTTTGCCGACGCAGTCTTGTATTCTGGAAGTGGGGCGGGAGTCGAGCTTAGGAGATTCTGAAATTTAAAAACATTCATTACCTGTGGGCAATACCCCTGAAATACTCCACTCCCCTTAAGGTGTGAAACTTCACATTTAGCATCTACTGATATGAAAATATTTTGCCTTGTTTCTGGATTTTCTTGAATTTGTATAAAAGCAAATTATTTGGACTGTCTAGTTATGAAATTAAGATACTGTATATTATTTGCATCGATAATCTTAGAGTTAAATTAGATACAACTTTTATTTGCTACAATTTATGATTTTATTTTCTATCTAGGAAGACATTTCATGATACGTAGGTTTCGTTTTAAATTAGACACATCTTTTATTTGTTCCAATTTATTATTTAATTTTTGTTCTAGGAAGAAATTTCATGTCACCTAGGTTTAGTTTTTTATTAGATACCTACACTTTTTATCAGCTTCAATTTATTATTAAATTTTTCTTCTAGGAAGAAATGTCATGTCATGTAGGTTTAGTTTTGAATAAGACACATCTATTATTTGCACCAATTCATGATTTTATTTTCGTTCTAGGAAGACATTTCATGACACGTAGGTTTCGTTTTGAATTAGACACATTTTTTATTTGTTCCAATTTATGATTTAATTTTTGTTCTAGGAAGAAATTTCATGTCACCTAGGTTTAGTTTCAAATTAGATACCTACACTTTTTATCAGCTTCAATTTATTATTAAATTTTTCTTCTAGGAAGAAATGTCATGTCATGTAGGTTCAGTTTTGAATTAGACACATCTATTATTTGCACCAATTCATGATTTTATTTTCGTTCTAGGAAGACATTTCATGACACGTAGGTTTCGTTTTAAATTAGACACATCTTTTATTTGTTCCAATTTATGATTTAATTTTTGTTCTAGGAAGAAATTTCATGTCACCTAGGTTTAGTTTTAAATTAGATACCTACACTTTTTATTAGCTTCAATTTATTATTAAATTTTTCTTCTAGGAAGAAATGTCATGTCATGTAGGTTTAGTTTTGAATTAGACACATCTATTATTTGCACCAATTCATGATTTTATTTTCGTTCTAGGAAGAAATTTCATGAGACGTAGACTTAGTTTTTAATTAGACATCTTTTATTTACTCTAAATTATGATTTAATTTTTATTCTAGGAAGAAATTTCATGTCACTTAGGTTAAGTTTTGAATTAGATACATCTTTTATTTGCTCCAATTTATAATTTCATTTTTGATCTAGGAAGAAATTTAATGTCACGTAGGTTTAGTTTTAAATTAGATTCGTTTTTTATTAGCTCCAATTTATGATTCAATTCTTCTTCTAGTAATGAATTTCATGTCACGTAGGTTTAGTTTTGAATTAGATAATCTTTTATTTGCTCCAATTTATGATTTTATTTTCATTGTAGGAAGAAATTTAATGAGGCGTAGGTTTAGCTTTGATTAGATACATCTTTCATTTGCTCCAATTTATTATGTTTGTTCTAGGATGAAATTTAATGTCACGTAGGTTTAGTTTCAAATTAGATACATCTTCTATTAGCTCCAATTTATGATTTAATTTTTTTTCTAAGGAGAAATTTCATGTCACGTAGGCTTAGTTCAAAATTAGATATATTTTTTGGTTGCTCCATTTCCCCATTTATTACTTTATTTTTTTTTCAGAAGGAAAATCAGTTTTCAGGAAGTCCGTGAATAATATTTTGAATTCGCTATTGACAAACTGCCGAATTGACCAATAAAAAAACCAAATATCGTGTAAAGTAAACAAATCAAAAATCTCGAGCTTTTATAGTAACCCTAGTAGAAACCTTGGACTGTTATTTCAATGAAGAACATAAGTCTAAACTGAATCATATTTCGCCTGTCTTTAATATTTCAATTTTTCGGACTATGTTGAAATCTGATTTTGCTTCAAGCTTCAAAAGTCTATCTAGAGAATTATAACGTTGCCTTAATACTTCTTGCTTTATAATAACATTCAAAAGTAATGAAAAGTCATCAGACTTTTCGTTAGAAGGGGACATCCTTTTACATTAAGATTAAATTTTTAATGATCTGAGATACATTCAAGTGAGAAATTCTCAAGAAAACGAACTGAAATTTTCAACTGCATCATTGAAAATTAATTTTGTTAGAGATACATGCGCAAATGACCTTTATTTTTTTTAAATGTTTTGTGTAGTATCAAGTAAAAGAAAATGAAACCCTGGTAATTCTGTTTCTTAGCTTTGAAATAGAAATAATATCTACATAAATTCATCATAAATACTAAACAACTTCTAAATAGAGCATATTTTATGTACATACATATAAAATTTTATTTGTAAATGTCGAGTAAAAAACTGATGCTTGCCTGTTTGTGCTTCATTTTTTCCATTATTTCTCAAGTTAATTTCAAGTGTGTAACTGACATAGGTATTATATCTATATAGGTATTAGCACTCTATAGTCTAGTCAACAATTGCTTTTTGTTCAACTTTTTTCAGCAGTGTTCGAAAAATACGTGCAAGCTGGCATTCGATTCAGAATAGCACGTATATGCTTTTTGAAAAAAATTGAGTTCAGATCTCGAAAATTGTGAAAGTTATAAACAATTTACTGAAAGAAACAATGAGGGGTTTGGCCTTTTGCAAATATCTCAAAAACTGATTGAGATTTTTAATATCTAAAAAATGATTCGAAAAGACGAGAAAAAGTCCTAACTTTAGGAAATGTAGAATCAATATGTATAATTTTCTCAGAAGGGTAAAAATACTGCCGAAAACGTGTAATCTAGCTTGCGCAAGTCACACCTATTTAGGACACTTTAACAATAAATATTATTTGAGCATATTAAATATGAAAATTAAGAAAAAAAAATTTAGGCACTTATTGGATAGGCGAATGCAAAATAATCCGGCAGCAAAAAAAATTTGGTCGAAATTTTTCATTTATTTATGCAATAGTTAAATAGTAATTTTTTGCAGCTTGAATATAAAAATGGCAAATGTGATATCTGTTCAACTATACATCAGATCTTTTCCTTTCTTGAAGGTATTCCTGAAAGGCTTCAGAATAGATTTCTGTTGAAAAAAAAATAAACAATTTGAATTTTTCAGTTTTTTATTATCGAAAGCTGCATGGAAATGGTTTTTTTTATTCTCATTTCCTATTGTTTAAAAAAATTTTATAAACAAATGCGTTGTTATAAGAGGGATGAAAAAAAATTTATGATTAATTAAAGTTCAATTTTGCAACTAGTTGAATGTTAAGAAAAACTGAAAAACGAAATTTCGAAAATATTTTTAACAGAGATCGGTTCTGAAGCCTTTCAAAACGAGCTCTAAGAAATAAAAAAAATCTCAGATCTACAGTGTGACAGTTATCACACTTGCAATGATCATGTTCAAGCAGCAAAAAATCATTAAATATTAAACTTTTGCATTACTAATTGAAAAATAGCGATAAAAATTTTTTGCCGACGAATTATTGTTCTTTCACTTATTCAGTAAGTTCCTGAAAATTTTTTCATTTCTTAATTTTCATATTCAATATGGTTAAATAATGTTATCGACTTGCCCAGGCCGTTTTCGGCTGTATTTTTATCCCTCTAAGAAAATTATAAATATTGATCCTAAAGTTCCGGAAGTTGAAACTTTTTTCCCCCTCATTTTGAATTTTTTTTAGATAGGTATCAAAAACCTCAATTAGTTTTATAAATTTTTTTCCTTTCAGTAAATTGTTTAATCTTTTACAATTTTCAAAAAAGTACTAAAGTACTTGTTGATTAGACTCTCTAATGATAATAATAATATCTTGACAAGGATCAATACTCATAGAATATATTAAATTTTGAAAAATAAATCAAATATAACAATGAATTTGTTCCACTTTAGTGGTGGATTTAAAAAAAATATCAGCATCATAAATACAAAATTTTTCGGATTACCCTCGTCAATTTATTTCATTAAAATTGTTTTTGGATACTTGCATAAATTTAGTCTCGAACTTACGTTATTGAGTTTCAACTTTGTTTTCATCTTCACCGGCTTGTAATGGCCGCTCAGCTGGTAGAGAACTGCCCTCGATCTCCTCCTGCCGTAGTTGGCCGGCGGCGTCTCCGGGTCCAGGTTGCCGTTGGCGTCTGCAAGGAGGCAAGAGTCAGCACCTCGAAACCGAGCTCCGAGCAGAGACGCTGTACACAAATTATCATCACTGGCACCCAAGTGTGCTAAATGATCGGTCTTACGCTAAAGGGATTTTCGGTTAATAGAAAAAGGTTATGGTGAGGCCTTAAGCGAAGCATGTGAATTTTTTTAAAGAAATTTTCCATAACTTTAAATTCAAAGTTATTGCAATTTTGTGCCAAAATACTTCCCACCTTTCACAGGGCAAGTGGGTTTGAAGGGCACACAATTATCTGCTTTGTTAATTTTAAAAATACCAATATTTTAAACGCTGTTAAGTTTCAAAAACTCTGGTAGGTACTTGATTATTAATACTTAAAATATATACATGTATATATATATATATATATATATATATATATATATATATATATATAAATATATATAAATATAATATATATATATATATATTATTATATTTATATATTTATTATTATATTTATATTTATATATATTTATATATATATATATATATATATATATATATATATATATATATATATATTTTATTGATTGGGCCGATATTTGGTGTATATTAATAAACATATTGAAACAATGGTTAAAAATAACAATATACACATTTATTATAAAATTATATATATATATATATATATATATATATATATATATATATTTTTATAATAAATGTGTAAATTGTTATTTTTAACCATTGTTTCATATATATATATATATATATATATATATATATATATATATATATATATATATATATATACACAGGGTGTCCCACCGGGAAAGAACGCGATCTGTATATGGAAAACTACACATAGGAAACTTTTGAAAATTTGACAGTATACTAATGTTGATAGGGGCAACTCGACTAAAATATTTTCAAGATGGTGGCACTTCCGGTTATACCGGAAGTAGATACCAACTTGCTTATTTTAAATTGGATACCATATATATTAATACATTTTTAGATTCTACGCAAGATTCTAGGCAGATTTCATGTTTTATGTTCTATACCTAAGTCTAAGCGTTTTTGACATATTTAGGTTTTTATGTCAAAAATGACGATTGCAAGCCCTAATATAATTATCAATTGTTCCTATAAGGATTACCGTATTACTTACTTTGGGGTGGATTCCTTATTAAAAAAGAATTGCTTTAATAGATTTTGTATAGTATTTGGATAACTAATCATACAGGGTGTTCGAAAAAAAAGATCTAAAATGAGATTGAGAAAACTGACAAAAATCAATTTTTTCAAATGGAAAACCCCCATTTTTCTTATTTTTTAGTATTTAGCATTTAAAAAGAAGGTAACTTTGTATAAAGTTATCTATACCTAAAATTTGAAGTTTTCGAAATATTGCAACTATCTAGTATAGCAACGATCGTATTTGACATTTCAAATCATCGTAATGGCAGCTCGGTTAAATTATATAAACGAAAATTATTTAAACTTTTAAGGCTTATCTAAATCATTTTTGGATATGCCTCAAAATATCCCAAAATTTCTATTTCAATATTTTCATTGTTAACAACTGGTTTCTTTTTATACACTTATGCCTTTACGGATCCAAAATTCTTGAAGTTTTCTATAATTCGTTTAACAGTATTTGGTGATGGTTTTTGTTTATGAGGATATCGGGTCGCACATGTATCACATGTCCTTGAAATAATTTATCACATTGTCCATAAATAATAAATAAGTTTAAATAATCTTCGTTTGTATAATTTAACTGGGGTGCCATAACGATGATTTGAAATGTCAAATACGATCGTGGCTATCCTAGATCTAATTGTTTAACGATTAAATGCAAAATCGCCATATAAAAATATTAAATTGGCAATATTTCGAAAACTTCAAATTTTAGAAATAGATAACTATACAAAATTACCTTCTTCTTAAATGCTAAATACTACAAAATAAAAAAAAATGGGGGGTTTCCATTTGAAAAAATTGATTTTTGTCAGTTTCTCAATCTCATTTTAGATCTTTTTTTTTCGAACACCCTGTATGATTAGTTATCCAAATACTATACAAAATCTATCAAAGCAAGTCTTTTTCAATAAGGAATCCACCCCAAAGTAAGTAATACGGGAGTCCTTATAGGAACAATTTATAATTATATTAGGGCTTGCAATCGTCATTTTTGACATAAAAACCTGAATATGTCAAAAACGCTTAGACTTAGGTATAAGACATAATACATGAAATCTGCCTAGAATCTTGCGTTGAATCTAAAAATCTATTAATATATAGGGTATCCAATTTAAAATAAGCAAGTTGGTATCTACTTCCGGTATAACCGGAAGTGTCACCATCTTGAAAATATTTTAGTCGAGTTGTATCAACATTAGTATACTGTCAAATTTTCAAAAGTTTCCTATGTGTAGTTTTCCATATACAGATCGCGTTCTTTCCCGGTGAGACACCCTGTATATATTATAATAAATGTGTAAATTGTTATTTTTAACCATTGTTTCAATATATATCTATATATATATATATATATATATATATATATATATATATATATATATATATATATATATAGAAAACAGAATTCTTCGTGTTAACGATACACGTTCGTGGTAATAAAATGAAGTGAACTAGGACTTTTATTTGGAACTAATCAAACAATATATATATATATATATATATATATATATATATATATATATAAATATATATATATATATATATATATATATATATATATATATATATATATATATATATATATATAATATATATATATATATATATATATATATATATATATATATATATATATATATATATATATATATATATATATATATATATATATATATATATATATATATATAACTAAATGAATGGGTCGATACTTGATAAAAATCCTTTATAATATTGTAAATAAAACTTCACAGTTTTCGATTATCACTATATTTTGTTAACATGACAATTTTTTCTTCCAACACAGTGGCTTCTTCAGATGTATATTACATATTAATTTTTACAACGTGTGAAACTATTAACTTATATAGGTGACCCATCACTCAAAATTTCAAACCTTTTGTCAAACCGAAATTTAAAAATAGCATTCAAAACTCACAATACCATTAGAAAACATATTAAAAATTCAAAAGATAAAACTACACAACAAAATAAGTCAGGGATCTATAAGCTAACTTGTGGTTCATGTTCTAAAGTATATGTTGGCCAGAATGGCAGGAAATTTGGAGTTCGAATATCAGAACGTAAAAGAAGTTACGACAAGGAAAAATTAGATTCCACTTATGCATCACATCTCCTGGAACATAATCATATTTTTAATAGTGAATTTGAAATATTACATCTAGTAAAGAAAGGCTATAAACTAAATTAGAAGCTCTTGAAATCAATAGTATGAAACAAGACCAATTGTATATGAATAATTAACCGTTGTTAAAACTTTTCTTCCGTTACGAATTCTATGCCAATTACTATGTCAAAAAATATGGTCACTAAAAATGATCAAGACTGGAAGACGGTATCCAAGAAAAAAAATAAATGGACTATTACAGGATCAGCTAAGAATATGCCTGTAAAAACCTCTCAAAAGAAGTTGTCCCTTTTTGTTTCAAGAATACATCCTGATACTTCGATTGAGGATTTCTCGGAAATGGTGCAAGTAAATTTTCAAGCTGCCCGGTGCGAGAAGGTGAATTCCAAGCATCCGGAAAGTTATGCATCATTTAAAGTGATAATTAATGAATCAGATCTCAATAGAGCTAAAGAAATGAGAAGTTGGCCGGAAGGTGCTCTAATTATGAAGTTTTTTCGGAGGAAGGCCAAGAAAACCGACCTAGGTTGAGTGGTGACCTCAATGACCCTAAACATAATGTAAGCAATTTCTCTTTACTTAACTTAAATATTCAAGGTTTCCGTGATAAAAGCAATATGCTTAAAGTATATCTCGATGAAATGGCAAATCCCGACATAGTTTGTTTGACGGAACATCATGTGAAACGTTCCGAGTGTGATCAGCTAGCCATCACTGGTTATAAGCTCGCTGCTGCGTATGGTAGAAGCCAACTAAGGAATGGTGGGGTTGCAATATTCTGTCGTGGGGATGACACAACAGTTCTTCATGATATCGGGGGTCCTGTTGTTGAACTTCATTGTGAAGTAGCTGCTGTATATGTTGTTTCACTTGAAATTTTTGTCGTAACTCTATATAGATCACCTTCGGGTGATTTAAATGTCTCTCTTGATATTTTAGTAAAAGTTCTAAATAATTTTAACTTTTCTCAGAGAGTTATTCTGTGTGGAGATTTTAATGTACATTTTAATATTCCCGGGGAGAAAGATGTAGGAACATTATGTGATCTCCTGAGTTCATATGGTTTTCATAGATTAATTTTTGAACCCACAAGGGGGCAAAATTGTATTGATAACATATTTTGTAATTTTGAACCTGTTAATGTCGCGTCCTCTGTACGTAAGTGTGTATTTTCGGACCACAATGCGCAGTTGGTAGATATGGGTATTCTGGGTGTGCGATCGGTATCGGTGAACAGATCTTTTCGACCTCTCACGGAGCGGGGCTACTTGGGATTTCATGGAATCCTAGAAAATCTGAGCTGGGATTTTCTGAGGGACCATAATATTGATGTGAATCTTGCATTTGACACTTTCCATGGGAATTTTGTCGACGCCTTCAAGATAGCATTTCCTATGAGGAGGTTCAAGGAGCGTGAGTCTGTGCAAGTCAACTGGTATACTGATGAACTCAGGAATTTACGAAGCCAGTTACAGCTAGCATCCGACATGTTTTATAGGTACAATACTGATGATCTCAAATTTTTGAGAAATCGGTTAAGACTGAAATATAAAGCCGAAGTGAACCAGGCCAGAATTAGGGCTAATGACTCACTTATTGCAGGTTCATCAAATAAATCAAGAACTATGTGGCAGCTGATAAATACTAAACGAAACATCAAGAAAAACAATGTTAACAGTGACATTAGCCCTGAGGAATTTAATAAATTTTTTTCCTCAATCCCTCATGAAATTGTTAAATCAATTAGTCATGTTCATGATAGCAATGAGAACCTGTTCCGGAAAATTATCCCCAATAATGTTAACTTTAAATTCCAGGAGGTTTCTTGCGTCCAGGTAAGGGATGCTATTCTTTCTCTGAAGGATAGTAGATCCAGGGATTTTTATGGTATCTCGGTGCCCCTTCTTAAGAGAGAGGCTAGTAGCATTTTACATCCAATCACTCACCTAATTAATAGGTGTTTACGAGATGGAATTTTTCCCGATTGCATGAAGGTATCCAGAACTATACCTCTTTTTAAGAAGGGTGACCCAAAAGATGTTGCCAACTACAGACCCATCTCGCTCGTCCCAATATTCTCGAAACTTATAGAGAAAATTTTATGTAACCAGATGCTCAAGTATTTCGAGTTTAATAACTTATTTTCTGTTTCTCAGTTTGGTTTCCGCAGGAAGAGAAGCACTATTGATGCTATATTACAGTTTGTGAACTATACGGTTGAATGCTTCGAGCTAGGTCTTTACTCATTCTCCTTGTTCCTGGACTTGACCAAGGCATTTGACTGTGTGTCTCATTCGGCTCTCCTTAAAAAGCTTGAACACTATGGCTTCGACAATACCAGTATTCAGCTCATCCGATCTTTCTTGAACAACAGGCATCAATCTGTCTCTGTAAGTGATAATTGGTCCAGTAAGGAAAAAATTACTATTGGAGTACCACAAGGCTCAATATTGGGTCCTATACTTTTTTTAATATATATCAACGATTTTCCTGACTACTTAGACCACTGCCTAACAATTTTGTTTGCTGATGATACAACTATAAGTGTTTCGAGCAGAGATATAAATGAGGGGAAAGAGCTTAGTGAAATATCGCAGTCAAGTGCTTTGAGATGGTTCTCGGGGAATGGGCTTTGCGTGAATGATGGTAAAACTGAGAAAGTGATTTTTACTCTTAGACCAGCCGAGGAGCTGGGGAGTGTTAGGTTTCTTGGATTATACATGGATTCCAGACTTACATGGAATGCCCTTGTTGATTTTCTGGCAGCCAAGGTATCAAAAAATATATTTGCTTTGAGAGCCATGAGCGCGTCACTGTCTGGGGGTGTGTTGAGGTCGGCTTACTTCGCGATGTGTCAGGCTCATCTGAGATATGGCATTTTGGTCTGGGGACATTGTGCTGGGTTTGATAGATTGTTTGGATTGCAGAGAAGAGCGATAAGAATAATTAGTGATCTCAAGTATAGAGAGGATTGTAGGCAATCTTTTAAAAGTTTAGACATTCTAACTCTACCTGGCTTATTTATTTTAGAATGTCTCATGTACGCCCACTCGAGTAGAGATAAATGGCAGCTAAATTGTGATAACCACTCATATGACACTAGGAATAAGGATGATATATATGTACAGAGATATAGACTAGGGAGATCACAAAATGGTCCAAATTTTTTAGCATTTAAGTTGTATAACAAGTTACCTTCAAGCTGGAGGTCTCTTACGTTAAACCAATTTAAAAATAAAATCAAAAAAATCTTAATTGATGCAGCTCTCTATAATTTTAAAAATTTTAATTTTAGTGAATTTTTCTAACTAAATTTTTAACTGTATGTTCCTTTTATTATCTTTTACTATCTTTTATTTCTATTTTACAACTTATACTTGATAGTGATGTAATTTTGTACTGGACGCGTGTAAATACAATTGTATACTGACACAAATAAAGATGATTTGATTTTCTAGATGTGATATGTAATATTGAATATTTGTGCCTGTTGTATTTTCACAAGTCTTTAACAGTTTATACTTTCTACCTGCAAGTGATTACGTTTAGGTTTTCCCCATTCTTATTGTATGTTCTCTTCCTTCATCTTTCAATATTCTTGTTGTTATAGTTAGTATTTAATAGACACAGAGGCCATTTTGTTTGGCGAAACAATTGTCATGTTAAAAAAATATAGTAAAATTCGAAAACTGTGAGGTTTTATTCACAATATATATATGAAGGGTACAGGCTAAAAAGGGGGAATGTCAGTTTTGGCTCATTTTGAGCTAGGCACTTCATCAAAAAGCAAATAAAGAAGCATATCGCATAGTAACGTAATACAGGCTAAACATGGGTGTAGTTCAAAGATATCATGAATTTAAATTTCACTGTACAGACCAAAAATTGGGAAAGTCTGCGCGCTACATGCTAAGAACGTCCACAAATCCGAGTTATTGAAATTCGGTCTTCGACATAGCTAAAGTCTGCGAAGGCAGTGATGACGTTTGTTCAATGTTGCATCATTTCTGCTACAATGTTCTGTCCAGCAAAATTCGAATCCTAGACATATTTTGCGACTCATGTGTTGACCAGAACAAAAACTATAACTACTATCATTCGAAACCTCTATCATTTAGTACATGTACAGAAAAGATTTGATGAAATCAAGATAAGTTTTCCTATGAGAGGGCATTCCTTTATGGAGTGTGACAAGGATTTTGGCGTAATACCTCAAAAATCTCGTGTAGAACTTCCAGATGAATGGGCTGAAGTTTTCAGAAGTGCGAGAGTGAAACCAAGTCCTCTTGAAGTCACGGAGGTCACTTTTGAATTTTGCAAAAGCTGCATTTTTCTTCGCTAGTTTATAAACCAAAATTTCCAATGAAGACACGCCCCATACATGAATTGAAAGTTGTTAAAGACCATCCCAGACTGGTCTACCATCGATCAACATGGAATGGCTCATGGGAAAGCGCTGTTTTGATTGAACCAAGAAAGAAACTCAACGTTTTGCTAAACAATCAGTTCAGATTACCAGGTCGTTTGTACAAAGGTATGCACATATATTTTTTTTTCAATGTTCGTTATTCTTCTCAATATTTGCAGGATTGCTGCCTATACTTTGTACAAATTTGGTGGTGACATACAGTGCTTGATGAAATTTTGTCTCAACCCAAAAGCTGAAGAATATTATTCCACACCACCACATCATAACAAAAAACGCAAAAATAAGGAATTTGTTCCAAAATCTAGGCCAACAAAACGTTCAAAAATAGAAAATGAATATTTTGAACACCTATGAGCCTCAATACTTTGATATTGTACTTTTGATAGAGTTTCCACGAATAAGAATACAAAATTACAATGGAATTGCCACTAATATTTTATGACATTCCCCTTTCTTTCCCGTTACATTCCGTAGTATCATTAGTTTTCGTTTGTTCAACAAAAATTGAAAAGGATATTTCAGTAATATTTTCTACATTTCAATCTTCAATACATATTCATGATAGTTGACTACAACAGATTCGGTGCGAAATAGTCAGATAGACAGTAGTAGGGTTTCAAACTTTAAAATTGATATACTGAGTATTCACGTTTTTTGACAATCCTCCTTATTATCCTGCACCCTTCATATATATATATATATATATATATATATATATATATATATATATATATATATATATATATATATATATATATATATATATATATATATATATATATATATATATATATATATATATATATATATATATATAAACGATGGACGATGAATCAACTCTGTGGTAGTTCATATTTATATTAAAAAATTAAATAATAAGAAAACAACTTGTCT
>JARQZK010000751.1:152500-160000 GCA_030704885.1 Cynegetis impunctata
AATAAGAATCAGATTTGAAAACACGGAGAATAATATTCAGGTTCGATTCAATTGTTTGAGTGCCGATTGCGGGTGAAAATGTTTGAATTGGAAATGTGTGGATTCTTTTTATTCAAAGAAAAGTTTCGCATCGAAACCCTAATAGATCTTCATTGTTACTTTGTCACCTGCTAGGGTCAATGACTTGAAATTTGAAAAGCTATTCATGGCAGTTCCAAACAGAAATGAGAAACTTTCGTTTAATTGTTTCTTTTTATAATCATCTACAAAATGACGCACTAATATATTGATGAATTCAGAATTATATGATACGCATTGTAAAACATAATATCTAGTGAAGGGAATTGAATTTGTATCACTTCACTTCAACTTAAATTTGTGATGTTAGAAATTTTTTTAAATAATGACTTTATTGCGCTATTTATTTGTCTTCGGTTAGTAGTTGAAAGTAAAACTTATAAAAAGTTTTCGTTATATAATTGATAACTTTCACAAACATTTTTGAGAGCAAAATTATTATTTAATGAAACTAATCTATCTTTTATACTTTCAAATGCTAATGAATCGAAAAATTAAAACAAAACATTGAGATCGATAAACTTCAACACCGTTTGTCCGATCATAGACAAACTTTATTCATCTTAGTGATTTTCCATGGAGAAAGTTTTTATGCAGCCTATTTTACTTCAACTGGTGTCTAGATGACGCTGCAGTGCATCAACTTCCATACCATCCAACATCCAACTAATCGCCATGAAAATTGGTTTATTGAATACGGAGAATATTTTCACTCTATATATTTTTCAATATATGCTTTATATATATATATATATATATATATATATATATATATATATATATATATATATATATAAAGCATATATTGAAAAATATATCTAATATATAAAATTCTCGTGTCACGGTGTTAGAAGTTGAACTCCTCCGAAATGGCTCGACCGATTCTCATGAAATTTTGTGTGCATATCGGGTAGGTCTGAGAATCGGCCAACAATATATTTTTCATTCCCCTAAATTTTAAGGGTGGTCCACCCCTTGATTTTTATTTCCTATTTTTGGGACGAAATTTTCTGTTCTATACTTTTTATGATACAGCATTTAAAATTACATACAACCCTAAATTTTCTTCTCTCTACGATCAACCCCTATTTTTATTCGTTGAACTCCTCCGAAATGGCTCGACCGATTCTCATGAAAGAATCTATTTCACATCCCCCTAAATGTTGAGGGTCCACCCCTCAACTTTAATTTTTTAATTTTCAGACAAAATTTTCTGTTCTATTTTTTTTATGATGCAGCATTCAAAAATACATACAACCCTTCACAACTTCATTTGTTCATGACTGAATAATAAAGAATAAAAATTCCATCGCGATTTTCATTTTTTTTCAATAATACCTACAGATCCACAATTAGGGTTGCAAGATGGTAATCGAAAATAAAAATAGTGGGTCTGAGAATAGGTCGTAATATATTTTTCATACCCCGAAGTGATTAAGGAGGTCCACCCCAAATATTTTCATGAATTTTTCGGACAAAATTTTTTATTATTATTTTTTATGATGTACCCATTTGAAAAATATATACAACTCTAAATTTTCACCCTTCTGTCAACAACCCATATTTTTTAATAGCTATTTTAATAATTCAAACAACGTTGGCCGGGTCAGATAGATTGATAAATAGATATAATGATAGATAGATAGATAACTATCTAGATAGATAGATAGAGATACATCGGGAGATGTATCTCTATCTATCTATCTATAGATGAATAGATAGAAAGATAGATAGAAAAAAATAATTTATAACAAAACAACGTTTGCGAGTCAGATAGATTGATAGTTATGTAGGTAGATAGATAGAATGATAGATACATAATTAGATAGATAGATAGAGATACATCGGCTGATAGATGAATATATAGATAGAAATAATTTATATGACAGAACAACGTTTGCTGGGTCAGCTAGTATATATATATATATATATATATATATATATATATATATATATATATATATATATACTATATATATATATATATATATATATATATATATATATATAATATATATATATATATATATATATATATATATACATGGGCACGCCCAGGATTACCGACATGTAACATTTAATTGAGAAATTAAATAATTTTTTCATTGAATATAAACTTACAAACATATGAAATAAAATATATATTTACCTATTTTACAAAATTCGCTTAGTCAACTTGTAAAATTTATGTAAGAATCAAAATTTACTACTCAAATTTAAACATAAAACGTACATCTCGTATCCGGTACTTCATAATAGATCTGTTGGATGATCGATAATGACCAGCGGGCTTATTTTATATTAGTAGAAGAGCTCGTTTCACAATTACCATCTTGGTAATCTCAATTTTTTTTGTAACTTATAAATCTCGGGAGGGGCTGCAGCCCCATGGCTCCCCCCCTGGGTGCGCCACTATATATATATATATATATATATATATATATATATATATATATATATATATATATATATATATATATATATATATATATATATATATATATATATATAATCTCTTGATAATTATTAGCAATAACAGGCTGGTTGAATCTTAAAAAACTCGATTTTATTAAAAAGTTGACGTTTCACTACGATATTCGTAATTGAAATTTCTTTGACATTTATTGATTTGAAAAAATTGAATAGACAGGGTTGCTTTGTATATGCTATTCAGTCTAATATTAATATTCAAGATTGTTATCATTAGATGGTAAGGGAAACCAAAGAAACCCTTACCTACGTAATGTTTGAAAATAATAATAATAGGGTACTATTTATCTAACAACAAAGAAATTAGTCATGGGAAAACATTAAAGAGGTGGAGTAGAATTATCGGTATAGCACGCTTATATGGAAGCAGCCGTTGACACGTGTTTCGGACTCTTTGGTCCTCATCAGAACGGCGTAGCCAAGCATTGGATTGAAAATTTGAAGATGAAAATAGTACAACAAACAAAAACCTCTGATACGGAAGATAATCACACAATTGTGGTTTATTGTTTGAACTCTCCGGTATGGGAGATTTGGTCAAACTTTGTCACGGAGGCGATTAATGCTATCCGCGAGATCTAAGAACGAGTAAATGAACAATAACAAAGAAATTAGTTGCGGGAAAATATTAAATAGGTAGAGCAAAATTATCGGTATAGTTCGTTTATATGGAAGTAGCCGTTTTTAACAAAGAAATTTCAATTACGAATGTCGTAGTGAAACGTCAACTTTTTAATAAAATCGAGTTTTTTAAGATTCAACCAGCCTGTTATTGCTAATAATTATCAAGAGATTAAAAATAGATCACAGGCAACAACAATTCGAATAAATAATTATATATATATATATATATATATATATATATATATATATATACATATATATATAAAGATCATCTATAATTTTTGAAGGATATCTATTATTGTTATATATTGTTGTATATTACAAATTATAAAACAAAGCTTGTTTTTTGCTTTGTTTGTTGAGCTTTGTTTTATAATTTGTAATATATAACAATAATAGATATCCTTCGAAAATTATAGATGATATTTCAAGAAAAAGATTGCATAATGCAGCCATTTATCAAGTGCATCCAGAAGTGAAAGATATTGATGAAAACTTTGAATTATTAACTAAAATAATTGATCCAACATACAGAATTTCTACTTTCTTAACAAATCGCAATGTTAAAATATCCTTCAAAACTCTGAATAAAATAGGTCAACAGAAATGCTAAAGATAAAAGTACTATTAATACGAAATCAGGTATTTATAAGCTAACTTGAGGTTTATGTCCTATGATAAATGTTGGCCAAACCGGCAGATACTTCGGAGTTATATATCTGAACATAAAAGAAGTTACGATAAGGAGAAAACAGATTCGACATATTCATCACAACTGCTGGAACATAATCACAGCTTCAATGACGAATTTGAGATATTACATACAGAAAAGAAAAGTTATAAACTTAACTTTTTCGAAGCCCTTTAAATCAATATAAAAAAAAGTTCCAATAATTTATTGAACATCCATTAGATATTAATAATTCTCCTCTGTTAAATTTATTTATATTATATTATATTTATATTATTATAGTGAAATATTGAACCTTTGTACCTGTTATGTTTACTTATATACTTTTATTTACCTGCAAATAGATTACGTTTAGCGTTTAGCGCAGAGGTTCCCAAACTTTTTTTTCTCATAGACCACCTCGAAAATTTTGCTGGTTCCGGTGGACCCCCTGCAGCTACATTTGTACCATATTCCCAAAACTCGACAAAAATGTGGAGATTAGATCTAACTATGGAAATTTGCGTTGGGGCTGAGTTCCAACCACGAATAAACAGTTTTCGAGAGTAAGTTTTGAATTTATTGGTTGATTAGTTAATTGATTGTGTTGTGAGCGGATGTAAAAAAAGTTGGCCAATCAAAAAAGTGATTCCATCCAACTTCACATTTTTGACATCTACTCAATGTACAAGAAACAATATAAATTCAGAAAATTCCCCCCCACCCTTCGGAGTGGTAAAAATAAAAACAGAAATAATATATTTTCTTGTGTTGTATTTATTCAAAATACACGATTAATTATTATTGTTATCATATTACATTGTAAAGTTTACATTACATTGTAATATGATAACAGTCGTGATATAATTAAAATTAAATATTAATAACGTAACGTTATTTCTACAATGACAATCACTAAATAGCCATAATTTTAACGAGAGGGATGTAATTGATGGATTGACAGCAAATTATCAATATTTGGCTTCAGTTTTGTTAGAAATAACCGAAAATCTGCTCCTTTTTCTTGTTAAAAGGTTGGTAACGACACTAAAACTTTTTTCGATGAGATATGACGAGGAAAACGCTATCAAAAGCTTTTTCGCAATTCCCCACAGTCCAGTACATTTTCGGGTATTTCTGCCTGCAAGCAGAATGTTTGATACCATTTTTTAAATGTCACCTTCAGCGCTAAGCTCGAGTAGCTTCTCTTGTAATATCACATTCTCCACTTCCGTTTCATCAAATGGATTCATGATCCATGGTGGTATTTGCATCGTCAGAATATCTTCAAAACTGATTTAGAAGTCATCATACAGGGCAATTAAATGTTGAACGTATGTCTGAATATTCTCATCAAGGCATTATACCTGTGACAAAGTAGGTACTCACTTTTTCCGACACTGGCAAACACTATCATCAATTCGCGTTACTTTTCTTTTCGAAATTCAGGAAACAAATGAGTAACGTTTATCCTTGGCATTCGTATGCCAAGGTATATTGGTGAAGAATCAAACAAGTTCATGCAAGATTGCAAGAGCACACACCACAAGTCGTATTTCGTCCCTTTGCAAGCCTGAACAAGAGTTGTGGACGACGGAGAGCAATGCTTTGCAAATGTCGACACGATGTACTGAATATGGAATATGCAAGTTTTTACAAGTAACAGCCGCTGAACTACTTAAAATATTATCTGCCTACATTGATAGGTGAAGTCAAGCCACCATTTTATTTCTTCAATATCGAATTGAAAATTGAAATTAAATTTTCGTGGACCCCCGCTTATGAATTGTGAACCCCCATATTTTTGTCACGCCAACGTAGACCCCCGTCGAGTCTCCCGTGGACCCCTGGGGGTCCACCTGGACCACTTTGGGAATCAATGGTAGCGTTTCATTGCACGCCGAGGAAGGTGCAATCGAATATTTAGTGACGGTGGCACTAATTTTAAAGGTGCTCAAAGGGAACTTCTCAATCATATGAAGTATGCTGCCGAAGTCGAAAAGATTGATTGGGATTTTAATCCTCCTTCAGCTCCTCATTTTGGAGGACTGTATGAAATCGGCTTAAATCTGTCAAGTCTCATCTCTATAAGTTAATTTGTGATCAAATCCTTACATACGAAGAGTTGTACACTGTGCTTGTTCAAATTGAAGCTATATTAAATTCCCGGCCACTTTGTCCATTAAGCACAGATCCGAATGACTTCTCGGTACTCACTCCAGGACATTTCTTGACACTAGCTCCTCTTTCCGATATTCCTGAACCCGATTTGTCTGATTTATCTATGAACAGTCTAGATGGCAACTGCTAACTCGGTTACATCAAGATTTTTGGAAACGGTGGCACGTAGAATACTTAAATACTTTGCAACAACGTATCGAATGGTTCAAACCATGCGATTTACAGTTATCACCAGGAAAGCTGGTACTAATCAAGGAGGAACAATCGCCCCACCGGCGCTGGCGTACGGCTTGCGTTGTCGAGGTTCATTTGGAAAAGGACGGTATAGCTCGAGTGCCTACAGTTCGTACTTCTTCCGGTATTCTGCGAAGACCGATAGTCAAATTATGTCCTCTTCCAGAACAAACTTGAAGATGTAAACTATTTCTATTTTAGGTGGGCGGAATGTTTAGGTTTCATATTTTATATAAACAGTTTTCTTTCTTTTTTTTTATTGAATATTCAAATGTTTGTTTCGGGTAGTATAGTTAAATTTTATTTGGGATATAATTGTTATCGCGCAGGTGTATTGGCAAATTTCGAATCAAGATACCTGCCGTGAAGAGACGCTAACAGACGTTTCTGAGAGTACTTAAAAAAAAGACAATCGCAGTTTATCATTAAATATAAATAGTTTCGTGTGTTTCTCAACATATCATCCAAGGGAAGCAGCATCAGGGTAGCTAACCAGCGAGTCCTGCCGAATTCATAACTCAAGGTAGGTGAAATTCGCCAATACTCTCAAAAGAAATATTTTTGAATTTTTTTTCTTAATACAGTCCATATCATTGCGCCTCAGTCGGCGACATTGTTATTCTCCATTTATATTTCCCATTTCTAAATATTCCATTTGTATAGTTAGCTCAAATTATTCGTCTGATGAAGCCACTGTGTTAGGCGAAATAATTGTTATGTTCAACAAAGTGAAGTGAAAATCAAAAAAATCTATCGCAGCGAGCTGCATTAGAAAAGCAAGTTTTCATAACGTATCCAGTTTAGAAAATATATTCATTAAATTATGATTTTTTTCCAAATTGAAAAAAAAATCACCCTATAATGTGAAAAACAATATTTATTTCCTCACCGGAGGATCAACCCCCCAACCAATTCGTACCAAAACCAATCACATCCAAGGTATCATACGAAACTACGTACTTACAAACTTTCAACTCTATTTCTATAAAATTGCGTCCTTTATCGTGTAAACAAGATTTATTTCCTCCTCCGGGGGATCAACCCTCCAACCATTTCATATAGAAATAAATACCATCCAAGATATCGTACGAACTACCTACATACAAAGTTTCAACCCTATGGTATCAAAATTGCGTAAACAAGATTTGTTTCCCTGGGGGTTCAACCCCCAACCAATTCGCATTAAAACCTAATCCATTCAATATATCATACGAAACTACCTA
>JARQZK010000751.1:162500-187500 GCA_030704885.1 Cynegetis impunctata
CTTTTTGCCCGGGGAAAAAAGTAAGTACTCAATTTTTTCCCGGGAAAATAAGTAATTTCAAAAAGTGATATTTTTTTACCTGTCAACAGAGATAAAATGTCAAACTTTTTTCCCGTCACAGAAAAAAATACTTTTATTTTTCAGTTGTATATTATACTGCGGGCATAATAATCCATTATGCCCGCTACTTTTACAAGGGGAATGAAGCAACTTTCATTGATTAAATACTTCATAATCCTTGTCGTATACGACTCTGGATTTCTCCGGCAATTAATTATTCGCAGCTTTGGCTGCATTTTATATGTTATTCTTGGGTAAATTCATTTTCATTTCCATTATTTCTATAAGACTACACAAAGTAATCAGCAATGACATTCACTAAATATGATGACAAAAAATGACAAAAGTCAAAATATCAACAAATGACATGCCTACTATGAGAAGGAAAATAGAAAGGAGCAATGAAATGATTTTAAAATCGCTTTTTCATTATAATAAAATAATTTTTTCATGAAAAATAAAATCTTGCATGCACCACGTGCGTTACTACGCCCTTACGCCCGATGGGTGTAAGGATCTATATAACGCACTTTGTACATAGGTAAATAACTATTTTATATTAACTATCTCATGAATAGGTAATTAAATGACGAATTCATTTTTATAGTACGTAATTTATCACAGAAAGATTAGAGATGAGGAAAAAACGTAAGGGGCAAGATTTGATAAAAATAAAAATGGGCATTAAACATGATTAAATTTTTACAAAAATTTTAATTTGATTATCAGAGATTTTTAACTTATTACTCATATTTCCGCTACTAGTTAAATACTGATTCGCTAATTTTGAATATTTTTCGCTCTCAGTCAGTTCCAATCAGTTACAAAATTTGGTGAAAATATCTGAATAGACTTGGAAGTTTAAAACAAATGCGTAAGCAGCAGAGCTTAGACACTAAGGTCTTATATTTAGCGAAGTGCAAAGCATCAAGATGCGAATGAAAATTATTGTTACATTCGTAAAAAGAATTATTATTATGTTTACAATGTAATAGTCTATATTACACCTTGATCAAATCTGTGTGTGATTACTAACTATCCAACCAAACACAATACTACACTATACAAAAAACTACTAAAAACTAAAAAAAATTTATTGATAGAAAAAAATAAAACACTACCATATACTGCCAAGATGAAACCAAGCTTACAATTCTCCAAACGTTACATGGAGTCACAAAATAACCACGAACACATCCCCCAATGAAACTCTAAGATTTTTTCTGAAATATTCTGATTATTGGACAGCATTTCTCCTCTTTCAGAAACAAATTAAAAACTTTTGGCGCGATGGTTGTTAAAAACCTTTGACTAGTCTGACGACGAAATAATGGAGTTGTGAGAACTTTATTAATATTTCGTTGCATGACAATGTTTTGGCAATTTCAACATGTGCTAATGCTTGTATTGTACACGTAAACGCAGCGTGCATGGTAGTGTATTAATCTTATGTTAAGTACTGCTTCATTATAATATATTTCTTGGATATCATCGGGGTTTTCGAATAATTACTCTCGCCATATAGGTTTGAAATACATTCAGAGGTTGTAAAACATTGTTGCAAATGCCACCCCAGACAACTGAACCATACCCCAGAACAGACTCTATCAGTGATTTATATAAGGGTACGAACAGATCGAGTAAGTCGAGGTGGAGGTGTAGCTCGTGGTCGCGGTCGATGTCGACATCCATGTAAAACAAACACATTGAGTTAAATGGGAGCGAACATAACGAGTAAGTCGCGGTAGAAGTTTAGCGCGATTCCACCAAGGAGGTTTATAGCGATGCTTTTGAGAATCAAATCAGTTTGTTTTACATGGATGATTACCGCGCGGTCTACAAGGATTCTTCGCTGTGATTGGTGCGTTCAAGGCAGTGTTGTCATCACCCTCAGCAGCTCGCATAGAAGACGTGTGGCGTCTGACATTTCGTGCGCTACAGTACTCCAGTTGCCAGCTTTTTTCTCCTTCGGTTATTAAGTTTATTTTTTGATAATTTGTGCTAAATATGAAGGGAGATCTCATAGCAATTGTGCAGATCACTCATTTCGTAATTATAGGAGCTTTCATTGGTTCTTCTTAAAAAGTATTTAATCATTAAAATAGAGTTTGATGACATCAGACTCATTCTATTTCGACGCTTCGTTATGTTCATGGCACTAAATATCTTTCCAATTTCAGCATTCTATTTCATTCGAAGGCTACAAGTGGGAAAAAGACAGTCAATAAATGCGTTGTTAAGAAGATAATAAAAAAAAAGTATGATTATTTAATTTCTTTTATTTTGAAACTACGTAAATTATCAATAACTAACTTAAGAATGAAATTTTTTGAATTCTTTCAACGAGAATCTATTCTGAAACCTTTCAAAACTAGCTCCAAGAAAGAAAAAAAATCTCAAACATTTCTTTAGTTTAACAGTTACTGTTAAATTGTTAATAACTTTTACAAATTTCACGAGCGGAACTGTGTTTTTTTCAAAAAACATCTACATTCTATTCCGAACCGAATGACATATCGTTCATGTTTTTCCGAGACTGTTGAAAAAAGTTGAACAAAAAAGCACTTGTTGACTAGACTACAGAATGATATCCAATTTCGGAACGCAGTTCCAGAATATAGAGATAGATTCGATTATATATTTCATGAAGATAGTTGAAATACTTATTTTTTTTTTATTTAAACTGTAAAAGTGGTTAGAATAGTCGCTAGATTTTTTTTGTCGCCAGACACATAAGCAGCTACAGCTAAGCCGCTGTAGCAAACAAAATGTCGCTAGATCTAGCGACAAAGTCGCTAAAAAGGCAACACTGGCTCGACTAAGCATCGCTGGTAACCTCCTCGTTGTGTACGGTCGACATCGACCGAGACTTAACTAGTGGCATCCACCGCGAGCTACACCTCCACCTCGAATCACTCGTTCTGTTCGTACCCTTAAGAGTAATAATAGTTTTTGTGTGAGAAATTTTCCTACTTCATAAAATTCATAAATGAATCATCATAGTTTGTTGGTAAAGGTATTCACTTGTTGTGTCCATTCCAGGTTTTGTCAATGAGTATTTCCAAATATTTTATTTTGTCAGTACTTTATATAATTATGACAAGTCGTATTCCAAATATTATATTTTTTGTAGCTTGGTCGATTTATGTCTGCTAGAGAGAAATCTATATAATAAAGCTACAGTTCCATCGGAGGAACATTGTGGAACATTTTTTTGCTATTGCGTGTTTCCGAAAACGTTCCAAAATGTTCCTTAAAATCTCTTTCGACAACAAATGTTGACTGTTTCTACTTATCACCTGTAACCAAATTATGTAACCACTCTCCCTTTTTATTATATGCCCGAGCTAGCTGAGAGAATGGTTATACATATATAGCCCACTGAACAAGAAACATGTTAAGTCTATTTTGTGATGTTCTTTTTAGAAACTTTCCGTGATGTTTATTTAAAACGTTAAAAAGATATCTCCTAAATGTTTAAATTTTATAACCAACTTCATTAACATCGATGTTATGTAATTAAAACATATTTTAGATGTACACAATACTACTTGAATTCGCAGTGATATACACATCCTATGAACTTCTTTTCAGCAACTTCTTTGAGGAAACATACATACGATGTTAATTTATATAGGTCTCACTAATGTTACATACAGAACATTACTGCAATATTACAAATTAACATGTTTCTGAGATGATCACATTTTGTAGTTACTTTTACAACTTTCGAACTACTCTTTAGTAACTTCCTGCGACTGGGTGAGCTGTTTGAATGATGTATTCATAAAATTATAAAAAAGAAGAAAACAGAAGACGGAAAAAACAATGACAAGCATGATAAATATGGCGATTCGTGGCGTGCAAGTAGGTTATAAGTGGTGGCAGCATCGTTTTCAGTTTCGCGGTTTTATTTCAGTAAAAGCATTTTCTTGTTATAGTGGACGAACAACAGTTATCGGTAAGTACTCATTCCAAAATCATAATTATTAAAACTTAAATATACTCATTTTAATACTTTAATCGGCTATTCAACATTGAAATTCCGGGTGGAGGGATATACCGTTGATATACCGTAACGTTTCGTAAAGTTTTGATAGTTTGAAATTTTTATAGTTTTAATATTACAAAATTATTCTAATAAATATTTTGTAAACCAGCTATAAGGTATCAGTAATCTTTATCAATTCAGTTTCAAATCGTGTTATGTTATAGCAACTTCAGCTTGATATATACAGTTGCACACAAATTCAATTTTTGTTAAGATGTGTCATATATCACTTTCCACACTTGTTATGTAATATGCTTGCACTATTATATTTTTTTAGGTTGGATTCCCGGACAGGATATTTGTTTTTAGGTTGGATTTCTTTTTCTGGACAAGAAATTTATTCTAAGGCTGGATTTGTTTTATTTTTATTTTCAGTGTTCTATTTATTAATAATTAATATACTATTTAAATCTTCTATTGCTTTTTTATTTTAAATGTACAGGGTGAACAACTAAGAACGGCTGTAGGCCACATCTCAGAAAAGAATATTGGTACAAATAAAAAACATTACCTTTTGAAAAGAAAAATCGTTAGAAAATATTTATGAGTTTCTAAAATATCCACTAGGGGTGGATTATTGGATACTGTGATTATCTCCAAAAAAGACATATACCAAAAGGTGACCTAAAAATGCAACTTTTGAAATCTTTATGATTGTATATTTAGGATACCTTTAGTTTTTCTTTCTTGGTGACAATCACCTTATTATATGTTTTTAAGTGTTCTTTCCATTCCCTAGCGGATATTTTAGTAACACAAAAATATTTTTCAGGTTCATTTTCCTTGAGGTATTTTTTTTAAGTTGAATCATGATTCTTTTTTGAGATATGGCCGACAGCCGGCGTTTTTAGTTGTTCACCGTGTATTTGCTGAAACATCTATAGGATGTAATCTAGAATGTTTGAGGTATATTATTTAGAGGTTTAAGTAATATCCATACAACATCTAAAAGAATATACTGTATCGTTTTTGAAATGTTGCATTCAGTTCATTGGTAAGATGTTGTTTCATAGACATTGCATCAACATGTACTAGATGTTAAAAGGCATTTCTGAATGTAACAGAAATGTTGATTTTAGTTCATTATAAAGACTTCCTTTTGAGGAAGTTCTAGTAACATCACAGTAATGTAAAAAGGCAGCGCTTTAACACTGAGAAGTTCAGTTGTAACATCACAAAAGTTAACAGCCCTAAGCTGGGCATAAGCGGTTGTGAAGATGTGCATGTGATGAAAACAAGAGGAAAAAAGGGAAGAACATTAGCACAATGTGATGTTAAATTAACGTGACTGTAACAATTATTTGCATAGTGGGAGGTTCTAGTTAGTTATCAGAAATAACAACAAGATATAAAATTAAGGAATTTACTGCTTTCTTATCATTTATAAAAACTTATCTGATCATTTATTTAATCTTCTATCGACGTTTTGTCAATTATACTCTAGGTGGATTGTACTCTGTTGATTGCCTAGTCCCCAAGCTAGCAAGTTTCCGTCCCTGGCTGCTCTGAGGTTCTAGTCGAGGTTATCCTGTAGCTTCAGTTAACTTTTCTTTTTGGTTCTAGCCAACGTGGTTTTTAGCTCCAGCCAAGGTTATCTTTTAAACTCCAGCCAAGGTTTATTTAGCTCCAGCCAAGGTGACTAAAATAATTCGGGGCAAATCAACATACAATCTCAAACTTAAAATCTCCCAAGAATTTCTGTAGGGTATCGATGGCCAATTCAAATTAACATTTAGATTGATCTCAAGCAAAGATTCTAAGAAAGACTGTATATGTTCCAACATTAAACTGAACATAAGATATGATCTCGTGAAATTTGCCATCGTTAGCCTACAAAAATCTTGTGTCAAATTGAAAGAGAAAAATAAGCAAATAAATTAAAAATATTTTAAATTAAGAAATGTAAGATGATTAGTTCAATATTGAAAGATAAATAATTTAATATAGATAAATAAAAAAAATAAAATGGCGGAAAATGAAACAAGGAATCAATTCAGATTTTCAAGATGATGCATTTATACGAAATAATTAGATTTCTTCTCATAACTTACCGTCTATCAGACGCCACAGATACTTAATAATTTTAATAAACTTTAATAAAATATTCGTTTAATAGATATGGAATTTTATTTGACTCTTAACGATGTTGTATCTTCAACCCCCACGACTGGTTTGGGATATAGAGTGGTCCAAATGTCAATGTCTCGATAAACCATCTTTAAAATTTTAGAAAATGCTGTTAAAATACAGACTTTCTGTGAAATGCGATAACCTCAGTGGGAAGCTATAGCTTGACGATAGTCACTCATATAACTCAAAATTGAGTCCGACATATACAGGCTGTTTACTCGATGGGTTCGTGTACACGGTCTCAACTTCGACAATTATGTTTCAAGAGGCTTTATTTCTTACTTAATAATAACAGAGGATACCCGAAATAGTAGACAGAAAGTACAACTGTCTACCATGTACAGTTTAGAAAGAAGGATGGTCTAATTTGACATCGCCGAATTTTTCTTCTTTATATTTTGTACAGGGATTATTTGTGAGGTACTGGAAAAATAAATGAGTTCATTGCCAAATCGAATAGTTAAAAAACAGGCCACATTCATGTTAAAACTTAAGTTCATATACCGTATGTTCGTTTCCTATTGTCGTAAAATGAGAGTGTATCTAATGATTCTAATGGGACTGATTGGATTTCAACGAGACAAGTAAGAATAGTATATTCAGTTTGTATTGTTCAGGGTGGTTTGGAATCGCTTCTTCCAGATCCATAGACTAACTTTTCAAGATACGGGTACAGTGAAATACGTTCTTTGACCATAAGTCTAGTATCCTGAGTGAATAATTATTTTCACATTTGAATATCAATTGAAATCGCGTTGTTTACCGAATCTATAATTTTAGTAAAAGGATATTTCACGTGCGGGAGCATACCAGAATAACCAAGGTACCACAACACCATTGCCACATGAGCACATGTTCCGAGTGTTCTTGGACCTGATTTACAGGTACAGTAGTACCCCGACACCGACTCTCGGTCTTCATTATTTTGAATCCATAGCTGATACTTTGTAACATTTTTATATCTCGAAAATAGTCTCAACCGAACAAGGTTAATATCGAGATGAACTTCATCAATTTCTAAATTAATATCTTGATCACCTCAAGATGAAAAATAATTAATACATGTTTATCTGCGAGGTATGCCTGTAAAAATGAACATACGGTATAAAAACGTCAGTTTCAACATAATATGTACTTTTTATAGACTATTCGATTTACTTACTCTCCAGTACCTCACAAATAAAAAGTTTTCAAGTAATAAAGAAAAAAAATTCTGTGATTTTAACTTTTGGACCACTTTTTTTTCTAAACTATACATGGTAGGAAGCTGTATTTTGCTTCACTGTTTAAGATATCGTTTGTTATCAATGAAGCTAGAAATAGAGTTTTTTGGCATAAAACTGTCGAAGTTGAAGCCGCTTACACAAACTAATCGAGTAAACAGCCTGTATATGCCGGGCTCATTTTCAAGTTATTCGAATGGCTTCCTTTAAAGAACGGTTTTTTAGTGAAGTTATCATATTCCAGTAAAAATTTGTATGTTAACATCATTTTCTGAAATTATGAATATGATTTTTTTGGACATATATATTTGGACCACTCTATATCCTAAACCAGTCGTGGGAACAGAATTTAAAATTGACAGTTTTCATAGCTGGCCAGTATCTACAATATATCCAAAAATAAGCGAATTTAGCTGTCGTTATTTTTTCTAACTAAATGTGCGGGGTCCTTTACGTATGTTGCCATAAGTTTCTACCCTTGGCAACAAGGAGAAACATTCAGCAACAAAATGTTCCTCAATGTTTCTCCGATGGAACTGTAGCTTAAGATGTTTTAGAAACATTCATCGACATCTGTTAAAGAGATAACTTTTTATGGGAGGGTAAACCGCTTCGTAACGTAACGCGTTACGGCGCCAGTCTGTCTTGCTTCCCTTTCTCTCACGCATACGGTAGCAGTAGGCAGGCTCCTCCTCTCTCACTCTAACCCACAGCGCTAGCCGTATTTTGGAAAGACGCCACAACAAGTCATGGAACTGTACTTGATGCAGTCTTTGCAAGATTTATCAGAAGTTATAACTTCTGTTGAGCGTCCCGAGACGCACACGTTTTTTATATTCTAACCAACTTTTTGCGAAATCCTTATTTCTGACTTTTGCCGAACTTCTTGCCAATCATTAGCCCTAAACATAAGCACTGTGACATCAGCATAAGACACTACGCTACCCTCAATCCGAAGATCAAAGATGGAGTAAATATAGACTACATAATAATTATATAGTTTAAATAAACTAAAGACTACGTTTTAATAATAAACCGAACTAAAAATATGGAATTAATTCATTCAATTTTAAAAACAAATTTCAGGAAGGGC
This sequence comes from Cynegetis impunctata, assembly GCA_030704885.1. Lineage (NCBI taxonomy): Eukaryota > Metazoa > Arthropoda > Insecta > Coleoptera > Coccinellidae > Cynegetis > Cynegetis impunctata. Next base: position 171,058 of record JARQZK010000751.1, read on the forward strand.
ATCGCATTTTGATCCAGATGCGATTCGAACGGAATTAATTCTCTGTGAAGTGCAATGCGGTTAAGGAAAACAGTTAAAACCTACAATGGGTTGCATCCCAATATCAACTCAACCCACATAACAAATTTCGACCCTCTAACTCAATATACAGAAGCAAAGAAGCTACGTAAATCTTCAAAACCCACGAAAAAACAAGAAATCTGTACGTAAAAATGGCGGTAGAATAGAACAAATTATATTTCCAAAAGGAACTTGCCTAACATGAACTCAATACACACGCAAATTTTCAAGCCTCTCACTCCGTTTGGGGAGTAAGGGGTGCAAAAATCATTCAAAATCTGGATTTTTAGCTCAATTTGTGTGTGAGCAGCAGAGCTCCATCGGCAAGGACCTATTTTTGCACGAAATGCATCGCGTCGAGATGCGATTCTAACGGCCTGAATTATATTTTGAAAAATCATTCTTAAATTGTAACTCTTATTATAGACAAATCAGCAAAATACATCGTGGTTGAGGAAAGGAGTTGAAACTAACGAAGGAACGTACCTCAACATCAACTCAATCCACGTACCATATTTCAACCCTCAAATTCGCGAATTGCATCGCGTACTGATGGCGACGCCCCGGGGCGCCGTGGATACTTCACAGGGGCGTCACAAAACATTTGGGCTAATTTAACAAAAAATAAAGTGAGAAGTAGAAATATCTGAATTTTGGATGGTTCAGTTTTACTCGATCCTATGTAAAATTAACGTTGAGATGTCTTTCATAATAGATCTGGACTATTCTTGAAGATCCTTCGGAAGGCATATAAGCAAAATCTGAATTATCTCAATCTCTCTCTACAAGGAGAGCACACGCACCTTTTGAAATTAACCGACAAGAGATCAGCTTCCATGAAAAAACTCAAGGGAGATGATATCTTCCAGATATGAAAACCATATTTGAAGGCATTTATCACAACTCATTATCTGGTTTGAGAAATACTTTCGGAAAGAAATTTTCGATAGATTTGCGAGTATTCAAGGTCCATTCAACACAAGTGCTCCATCGGAATTTAGCTGCTGAAGAAGAAACTTTCATCTAGTAATCTTGCGACAATAGTTTGAAAGCGACATTTGAATGCATGGGTGGAATCAGCGCCGTAGCCAGCACTGCTTTCTAAAGGGGGCTCGACAAATTCGTGAGGAGGGGGCTTGTTTTTTACATAGTACTTAAATAAATATACGTGAAAAAAGACAGGAATATACAGCTTTTTCTGTCTTTCCACCTAGAAGTGCATTCTGGAAAACGAACATTCATTAAAAAATATTTTCGAAAAATAAAAAAATTCTAATAAAAAATAATAAATAAAAAATCTCCCATGGAAGACTCTGAATAGATAAAACAAATAGAATTTAAAAAACTTCAAAAAAAATAAAAATGTACTTTCATCATTAAATATAAAAAAATAAATATATCTTTAGACGTTAATATCATAGAGCCACTTTTTGGAGGAAGGTTATAGATTTAAAAAATGCAGCCTACCAATTCATGTTTAAAGATTTAGCTCTATTTGCATTTACTCTTCGAAGCTTGCCGTCATCCAATGCATTCGTGGAGAGGATATTTTCATCGATGAAAATTGTTAAATGTAAAATTCGAAACAAAATGATACTAAAAATGTTAAATTCAGTTGTGTCTATTAGATCTCACTTTGTAATAAATGAGATTTGCTGTAAAGAATTTGAGCCTATCAAAATATATGCAAAATTTAATTCTGATATGTATCAGTAGCAGAACCAATCCAAAACTTCAACCACAGACAAAGATGATGATAATGTAATGATGTTTTGTGAACAGTTTATATGAAAATAAAGATATTTGTAACAGAATCGTGGTTTTGATTGTAATAGTAGTTTAAGTAAAAAGTCCCGAATATATCTATTATTGGTTTTTGGATGAGTACACAACATGTTGGGTGCACTATTTATTTCGGGCGGTTGCGAAAAAATCATGACTGCGATTTTGGGCGACAAATTAGCACCAAAACACGTATGAAATAACTGCTAGAATAGGTGAATTTTATATGCAAAAATACTTGTTACCAATGTTTCCCCGTTAACATGTCGCAACGACGCGACGGTTGCACTTTTGGGCGACAAATCAGCGTCTTAAGTGCAACACGGCTCTGAAAAATCTGGCAACCCTGCTAGTAGCCGCTCGTTTGTCGCTATTTTATTTTAGGATAAAAACGTCAAAATGTTTTGCGGTTTTAAAAATGCCGCAAATAAATAATTTCAAGTCAGTTTTACAATTAGGTAAATTTGTTTGTAACTAGGCTTGTTTTATGTTTCAACGCGGATATAAACATTTTTGGTTTGTAATAATTCTGGTATCTTTTCTAGAGGGGACTTAAATAATTCCAGAGGGAGCTCAGCCCCATCTAGCGCCCCCTTTGCTACGGCCCTGGGTGGAATGGACAGAACTTTGGTTTTTAGTGAAAGTGATAAGACTCAACTAATTTTTAATCAATTTTCGACAACGTATCTCTGCGAAACTGGGCTTTCGACGGTTGATATAATGAAAAGAAACTACATAGGGAAAATAAACGTGAATAGACTGGCATTGTCTAGTTTGATTCCACGTTTTGAGAAAATATGCATTTATTGGCAAAAAGTTGTAGCTAATTTTCAAAATATCTCTAATGTAGATGCAGAAAATGCACGTTTTTGAATGCACAACCAGGATGAATGCCGTGTTGATGTTTGCAGGAATCACTCGAATTTTTGGATGCGCATTCCAACGAATGCATTCAAATCTCTACGTGTGGATGCAAATTACCGTGGAGTGTGCGTTTTTAAAGCAGTAGTGGCGGTTAAGTTTATGAAATAATTTGTTACTGCAGTAGGTAAAAAAAAAGTTAAATATTTCATGAATTTGTATATTTACTAAAAATGTTTGCAGATAGTTTCATCATTATGTCTGACTGCAGAACAATGTCCCGGGAATTTGTGGATTTATACAGGGACTTACCCTGCTTGTGGCTGAAAAACTCAAAGCACTATTTAGACGGAAATAAAAAAAATTAAGCATGCAAAATATTGATATAGAAGCTGCAAATCGTTCAACCAAATTCTACAGAAAGTACAGTTTTTGCTAAAATCAATAGTCTTTGTGGTGGGTTTCGGAGATAAAATGAAAAAGTTTTTATCTCGAAGAGAAGTGGTACGGTGAGGCTTTCGGAGATATTAAAGTAGTGAATTTTAAATCTTGGTAATTTCTTACTGTAATTTCTGCAGTTATTGCAAATCTCATCATTGTGTCTGACGTTTTATTAATAGAATAACCATATCCAATAGTTACGAATAGGTTTCTTCGTCCAACCTTACGTAATCACGAGAGTCCTTTGAATCTAACCTCGATTTTTCTATTAGGTGAATGTGTCAAAAATTTTATCGTTTTAGAAACCAACCTTTAGACACCATTCGGCGACGATTTTCATTTTCCTTTTTCTTCGTACACGCCACTGCCACCAGAGCTAAATGTTCCTCCTGCTCAGACATCTGGCCGTTTTAGCAGACTGGACAAAACTATGGTTTTGTACGTACGTGTGTACGCAATCCGGTTGCACGTTATTGATTGCACGTTTTTGGATGCACGTCGATTTATTAAGATATCGACGTCCGTGTATAGTCCGTGTCCACGGGTAAAATTCACCCACCACATTAATTCTTAGTTTCACCATAGAGAAAAAATTTAAATAATAAATAATGAAAGTCAACGATCTCTATTTCCTTCAACATCTCTATATGCATGACTATTATTCATACTTTTATCTATTTATATTAGGGTAGGGCGTCGTAGAATAATTTCAATTAGAAAAGGCTGTCGCGACTCGGAAATGTTTGGGAACCCCTGGTATAGATGAACTAATATTCTCAATACTGGATAATATGAAACGTTAAGTAGTTGTGAACGAAGTTAATCAGATTTATATTTATTATAAGCATAGAAATGAGTAACTCGAATAAATTGAATATACATTTCGGTCCCATTGAAAAAGTTAGTCCCACGAAATCCCGAGCTAAGATGTTACATATTGATAATTTCAATGATAAGTAATTGATTTCTAGTCCAATTTCAACAAGTTCAAAAATAATGTTTAGTTTACACAATATTATTAATAAATCATCTCCGAAAAAAAGTGTAGCTAATCTGAAATTGATATTAGTACGGAAACATGAACAGAACAAATACGACAAAACAAATTGAGAAGAATCTGTTCTGGGAAAAGACATAAGATACTATCTTCATTTATCAGAAATTGAATATATACTGCACCGCAATTTATTGATTGTGGGATCTTTCATAACTGGAGTATCTACGAAGCAACATACAAAACGGAATAAACTTTTAATTTGATGTTTCCAATAGGTAGGTAGTGAAGTTTTCTCGTTAGCATACAAAAGAAATTCTTTTCGCGAAAATAAAATCTGATTTTAATGGAACTGCGACCGAATAAAAACTGATTATTACTTAGCAGTTTAATTCCGAAGCTTTGAACCTATATTTTATACTATAATGTAAACAAGTAGACTACATAAACCAATATCTTACAAAAATATTAGCGTGGGAGAGTTACCTCGCAAAGTACCGTTAATCTCAGATCAGCTGCAACCGGAAAAAACCAAACAATTCTACGTATAATGTGCAATGTCTAGAAAAAGTTGATCATTATTCAGAAGATAAAGAGCTCTGTAGAAAATACGTAATGTCACAAAAAACAGTTTACGCGTTTTTAAAATGAAGTTTTTCCGATAAAAATTCGTGAGCACCAAAGGTCCATCACTGAAGTCGTAGTTTTCGTGAAATGCATCGCGTCGAACTGCGATTCTAACGTATAGAATTATATTTTGAAAAATTACGATTGAATAGTAAATCCAATTAAAACGTAGTAATTTATTGAATTGAAAAAAAAGCATCGTGCATGAGGAAAAAAGTTGAAACCAACGAAGGAACGTACCTCAATATAAACTCAATCTACGTACCAATTATCAACTTATTGTAAAGAACAAACTTGCGAAGTGCATCGTGTACTGATGGATGCAACTGGTTGAAACTACCAAAAGACACTTCCACAATATTACCCCAATCTACGTACCAAGTTTTAACCCTCTAACGCAATCTGAAGAAGCTGTGGAGTTTCACAAATTCTCAAAAACCACGAAAAAACATTAAATATCTAGGTGCACATGGCGGCGGCTAGAAAAATTTAATCAAATTCTGATAGTTTTGTTCTGCCTTGGAAAGCACTCCATATACCAAATTTCAGCTTATTGGGTGCAATACGAACTGCTGGAGACTTAAATGTGTACCGGGAAGGACATTTATATGAAAATTAGAAATATCTACGTAAAAATGCTGAATTTTACTCAAATTTTGATACTTCGTTCTGCAGCAGAAACAATCCCAGCTTCCAAATTTCAGCTCATTTGACTCGATGGGAACCGCTGGAGATGTCAATATGTACAGGGAAAAAAAAATATATATATCACAGAAATTTTTTCGAAAATTTTGATCTAGGAGGCCTAAAACGGATTTAAAAAAACCACGGCACCTGGCTGCTTTCCTACGATACACTGCAATAGTGTGTATTTTATGGTATAAAATCATAGAGGTATTACAGATAGAGGCGACAAGCCATAGGCCGCTCTGCAAGTGGCAACGTCAGTCTCGAAACTCAGTGGGAGCGAAAGAGAGAGACGATCGCAAGGTTTTTCTGACCTTGTCTACGCGTACCACGCGTGTTATTATTAGAGAGAGACAGCCTAACTTTCAGATTCTCTCTCTCCCTCACCCGAGCTAACAAGTTTCAGGCTGGCTTGTCGCCTATATCTGTAATATCTCTATGTATAAAATACGACTAAAAATGTGCACAATAAAAAATGGATAAAGTGGGTTTGAGTTGAAAAAACATAAGATCTGTAGTAAGTAGAAAACACCTTAGATTTAAGATTTTACGTTTTTCAAAATTTGATAAATTCGGTTTTTATAATTTTTGAGAGTAGAAATTTGAACACTTTGTATTGTTAGTAATCCTTATTATTATTTATATTATCAACAATTTTCAATGGCAAATATAGGTTAGTTTCCACAAATTTTTTAATTTTTGAAGCGTTCTTTTCCGTGGATATTGATAACAGTTTTCAATAGTTAGTTAATCTGGTAGAAGTATAGATCGCTATACGGGACGTATGCATTCGACTCGCAAGGTGAGTTCAAGATTATACAGGAGTAAAAAATCCTAGCTATCATTAAAAAGAGTAGAAAGTATGGAGCAATTCGGCAAATCCCTTCTTTTTAGAGTGTACAACAATGATAATATCTAATAAGATCGAAACATGTATCTCTTGTTATTGAAATGGAGCGATTTGCCATTTTTCTTCTTACCATTACCATTGATGCACTTATTAGCCGAAATATTCATGTATAATATAGAAAAAACTATTCATGCTAATCCATTCAGTAAAAAATTCATTGATTTGTATAGAAACGTCCATAATTTGAAAGTATTTTTTAACATGAACCGAAAGATAATTGAATATTTTCATCAATTTCATAAACTCTATATATCCCAATATTAAATTTACAAAAGAAAAAAACCAAATAACTCACTCAACTTTCTAGATCTCACAGTAACTAAGAATAACAATTAGAAAGACTGCAATACTTCGGTTCATCTTTTCCAAAAAAAACGGTATGAACCATCGACTTCTCAATATTCCTTTGTGACAGGTTCAATTAAGAATTTAACTTGATGAAGCATGAGTACATACAATTCACAAATAGTTGACAATATTATTAAAAGGAGCAATTTTTATTTAGCCAAGAAATCATCTCGGGGGGCTTATGAAGCATTATAAACTTTGCTTTTCCAAAAAGTTGCTCATAAAAAAATTTTACTCTTTCCAAAGACATTAACAATGAATTCAATTGTTCAACCTAATATATCGTTAACCCTATTGAAACGTGACATACATTTTCACATTTTAATATCAATATTGTTCACCGCAGGAACACCTATTTAGAACAATAAACCACATAAATTCCCAAAATTTGGTCTTCATCACATGTTATGTGGTGAATATGACAGTATATCGGTAAAATACATAGAAACTTCGAGAACGACACTACTTTGAAAACAAAAAGAGAGATTCTAATTATTCCAATCATTTATCAGATGAGAACGATTCATTCAATACAGATATCAATATTTTACGTAGAGATAGTAGAGGATTGAAATTTAATTTTTGGAAAGCCCTATAAATTAAGGTATAAGAATTCTGATAACTTATTGAATGAAGAAATAGATTTAAATCATTCCCCCTACTGAATGTATTCAATATCAGATGAAGTTTGTACAAGTTTCCTCGAAGGATTATTACCTGCACATCCCTCCACTATTTAATTTATTGTTTGTTTTAGGTACCAAAATTTATGTTAATTGAGATACCAAGATTTCAGTATTCAGTTACTTCTGATGAAGCCACCGTGTGGTAGAACACCGCGTCATATATTTAATGCTCTCATTCTCATCAATCATTCCCCTCTGCTGAACATATTCCATAATTGATGTAATTTGTACAAGTTCCCCCGAACCTATCACTCAACTAATTATTTCATTTATTATTGTTATCGGTTTTCCTTGCTATTTAACCCTTTCGCTTACGCATTTTTGTTTTTCAAAATAAAAATATGAAATTAGGTAGACTTACCCCTTTACTTTTTTATAATTTTTTGGTGTACTCGAAAAAATTCTATGTCATCTATTTTAGGGGTTGATATATGTACAATATATTTCACATTTTGAATAAGTGGTAGTGTATTTACGATTTTGTGAAATGAAAAGCATTTGAGAAATAACATTAACAATTGATCAATTATTTGTGTATCAAAAAACAATTTTGTTTTTTTTTGAAATGCATAAATGTATATTGCACTTAGTACAAACAGAATTCGTTCTAGATGTAAATTCAGGAAATTTGCATCTGGAAGAAAAATATTTTTCATCAAAATTATCTTCCATATAATCTGAACTTTTACCGTATTTTCATCATCATAATCATTGCTTACTTCTACTTCTCCCCACCCATAATCTTCATCACTAAGCCCTTCAATATCTGACAGGCCCTCCTCAATTAGTTTAAATAATTGTTATTCAGTTAACGGCACTTTTTCACTCATTTTTCAATTCGTACTACTATGAAATAAATCTAATATAACAAGAACTCTAAATAACATGGAGTTTTTACCATACCTGTTGATTTTCGTTTACTCACAATGTACAATATATTGTACAGTAATATTTACTCCAATATTGAAAAAACAAACTAAATTTTCAGCAAGTTCACTATGAAAGTAACAAATTCACTGATCGGTTATTTCCAAAATAAATATTGCAGACATGTCACAACATGTTTTAAAGTTTGAAGCGCCACCTCATTTCAACATTCTGAAACAACTGCTGCAACTCAGTAACAGGTACCATAAATAAAAAATTTTTGGGTAAACTACTCAAAGCTAGGTGAAAGAAACACTTTAAAATAGTATAATAAGGATGTTTACAGAATACTGTACTTTGTGAGTAAAGTGAATAGAAGCATACTACAAATTCGTTAGGATTTACGTAAAGTGATGTATGTATGATTGTACACCGTGAGCTGAAGGGTTAAACTGTGATACCGAGATTTTGTATTCAGTTTATTCGGATACATTTGTAGTAATCGTTAAAAATCAAGCAAGTGTTTTTCTAACAATATTTTTTGATAATATTATGTTTTGAATAAATGTGAAATTCTCTTTGTTGGAGTTCATATAGCCTAATTATTCAACGATTTTCATTAATCAACCGACTTTCCTTATTCAAATATGTGATCAAAATAAGAGTTTTATTCAAAGATTATAAAATATATAAAATTCGTCCTTATTATTTCATTACGCCACCTCTCCTGGAGTGAATTAAAACAGGACGAAACGTAGAAAGTTCAAGCGAAGAGACGAATAGTTCAAGCGAAGAGAAAATGCAATTTCCAATGAATTCGGCATTCCGTTAGGGTAGGTACATATGACTGCAATTATGCGCTCTTTGAGGTCTGAATGTTTGGAGCACGCGACACTATACCCTTCGTTCAGAAAATCGAGCTTAAATCGAATTCGAAATAGAGAATCCCCGTACACTATTCTGCGCTTTTGAATTAATTACGATCAGGAATGATCAGGCCGAATCGGTCTTCTGTCAATCGGTCGTTAGAGGATAACAAATTCATTTGGTGGTCAACGATATGAGTAATCCATTAACTGATAATTCCACAGAGCCAATAGACATTAATATACAGGAAATATCATTATGTATGTACTTCGCACATGCAAAGTTGGGGAGATCGGGGCAAAACGGGATACTTAAGAGAAAAAAAAACATTCAAAGAAAATTGAACTCTTTATTAAAGAATAATCAACTCAGAAAGCAACATTTATTATCAAACTTCATTTAAGCAACTTGAATTATAGTCTAAATTGCTTAATTATTTGATAATCAGGAACAACAATAAATATCCCGAAATTCCCATTTTGCCCTGCGACCGGGGCATATTGAAAAATGATACTGGGCAAAATGAGCACATTATTATTGATGCTTGCAGCGTTCACAAATATGCACATCGTGTCTTCTTCTTCAACTCCACCACAACAATTATGTGTTCAAACGGGCACACACTACAAATTACCCATCCTTCTTCTATTGACTGCGAGTATAAGTACCCACAGTAAATGCAGGCACAATCGTCACCATCTTCTTCTTTTGATGAATCTATGTCTATTTCGTTTTTTTCTTTGGATTTCCTAGTTTCAGTTTCATTAGTTTTGTTGCATTTTTTCTTCTTCTCATGTATCTTACTTTTAGTTGCAGTCTTCTTACGAAGTTTTCAGTGTTTTGTTCGATATTCTTCTTTATTTTATTTTCTAACTCAGACCTTTTTTATAAGGAGCAGCCATGAGTATTGTTCTTTTATTTCGTATTCTAGCCTTCCTTTCTTGTGACCTAATTTATTTCGGTATTGCTACAATATTTTCCGGGCTGACTAAAAACGAAGATTTTGTTCTAAAGTTGATTTAGGTACATTATAAGTGATTGAGGCTCTGAGAAATCCCATTTTCCCAGAAAAAGCGTCGTTGACTGCTCTTCTCATATCATACTCTTCCCATATCGCTCGATCTGTTTTTCGTATATAATTGCGGACCATGTTAACTGAAAAGAAACAAAAAGATACAACATTTTTAGTAGAGACGGGGCAAGATGGGATAGTATCCCGTTATGCCCCGATCGTTTTACCCCAACTGACATATTTTCAAATAAAATTAGTCATTTCTAACCTAAAACATATAAAATGGTACACAGCACTCATTAGTAAAATTCAATATTACAGGTATGGTTTTTGGTTGAAAATAGTTTTGAAACTTGCTTACTCACCTTAGAGCACTTCGTTATTTGTCACAAAACTTCGTAACACAATAAACAAATGCAGTTATTTTTTCCTAAAGTAGAGAAACACGCAGCGACAAGTTTTTCTGTGACTGATGACTGACGTGAGTCGACGGGAGTTCGTTCTAAAGGTGCGTTTGCCGGCACTCTTGCATGTACGAGTCACACACACTAGCGCATTTCCCGTCCTGCCCCGAACCTCGTTTTGCCCTGGTCTCCTTACCTCCATAATGTGAGACATAGGCAGCAGATTCTATAGATATCTACCCACGAATATTTTTTGAACGAACCACCTTATCGCACTTTAAACACTTTACGCACTTGGCGAATAAAAGCTAGGTCAAAAAAGTGCCCGTCACGACTATCACGACATATTTACTAGGCGTGAGAAGTTGTGGATACCTAGCAATGATGAAGCTTGATTAGCACAAGGGTTTGTGAAATTTTGTAAAATACCTAATCTGAGTAAATATGAAGATATGAGTATAATATCAGAGTATACTTGTATAGTTATAGATAGGCTTGGCATATTTTTGGTGAGTGAAACCGGCGACATTAATACGGGATAGGCCTTACGGGGAGGTCTGGAGGTATTCCATACCCTCCAATTCTTTCAAAAATCAGAATCAAAATGGTGAGTTTTAAGCTTTTTTTAAAGCCTCGTAAGTGACGGGAGTGGGGAATCTGGAACTCTAAATTGTTAGTTCTACACACCTTTTAAAATAAAAAATAAATTTCTGCTATTTAAAAATATATTTTGTTTCTGGTCTACCATCACTACTAAAATTAAATGTGCTGATTAAGTTCAAAATTAGTTCATATCTTCATAATAATAATAGAATATTTATTTTCATAGCTTTGTTCACAAGAAGCAGATGTACTACAACGAATATCCTTTTTATACACGGAATCATGGGCACAACGAATATATATATATATATATATATATATATATATATATATATATATATAAATATATATATATATATATATATATATATATATATATATAATATACATATATATATATATATATATATATATATATATATATATATATATATATATATATATATATATATATAATATATATATATAAATATATATAATATATATATATATATATATATATAATATATACATATATATATATATAATATATATATATATATATATATATATATTATATATATTTATATATATATATATATATATATATATATATATATATATATATATATATATATATATATATATATATATATATATTCGAATTGTTGTTGCCTGTGAACTATTTCTAATCTCTTGATAATTATTAGCAATAACAGGCTTGTTGAATCTCAAAAAACTCGATTTTATTAAAAAGTTGACGTTTCGCCACGACATTCGTGGCTTTATCAAAACTTTTGAAAAAATTGAAATTTCTTTGACATTTATTGATTTGAAAAAATTTGAATAGAAAAAGACTACTATGTTTCACTAAAATTTTTCGGCTGTGGCCGTTCTTTGTTATTTATTACGTGCTATTCATTCCAATATTAACATTCAAATCTGTTATTATTAGATGGTAGGGGAAACCACAGAAACCTTTACCCACGTAATGTTCGAAATAAGTTCAACTTATTTTGATTTTGAAAAGTCAAAGAATAGGGTACTATTTATCTTTTTTTCAAAAATTTCTCATTGCGGCTGTGGCCGTCTACTACTAATTACGTGCTATTTAGTCCAATATCAACAGACGGTCTGTTGATATTAGATGGGAAGGAAACCACAACCACAGAGACCTTCACCCACGTAATGTACAAAATAGGTTTAAAATATTTGATTGTTGTCATTAGGAAGACATTACTTGTAATTTTGGAGATCAACTGTTCTAAACTATACTTTCTTTTTAGAAAAATTGAAAATTCTAGATGTTTAGATTTTGTCTAAGAAGATGAGTTGTTATGGTTAGAGTTTGTTTGTTGAATTATTTTGTTTTGATTTATGTTGTTTCTTAGAAAAATTAAAGAATTAAATCTGCGTATATTGAACTCAAATGTCTGATATCTGTTCTATCATTTACGACTTTATTTAAATTTTTTTGAATATGTAACATTTCTAAAATTTCTCTGCATTTTTGGACTAAATAGCACGTAATTAATAACTGAAGACGGCCACAGCCGCAATGAGAAATTTTTGAAAAAAAGATAAATAGTACCCTATTCTTTGACTTTTCAAAATCAAAATAATTTGAACCTATTTCGAGGTTTCTGTGGTTTCCCTTACCATCTAATAATAACAGATTTGAATGTTTATATTGGACTGAATAGCACTCAATAAATAACAAAAAAACGGCCACAGCCGAAAAATTTTAGTGAAACATAGTAGTCTTTTTCTATTCAAATTTTTTCAAATCAATAAATGTCAAAGAAATTTCAATTTTTTCAAAAGTTTTGATATAAAGCAACGAATGTCGTGGCGAAACGTCAACTTTTTAATAAAATCGAGTTTTTTGAGATTCAACAAGCCTGTTATTGCTAATAATTATCAAGAGATTATATATATATATATATATATATATATATATATATATATATATATATATATATATATATATATATATATATATATATATATATATATATATTATATAGAGTTCCAACCCATCTTTCAAGGGGGTGCAACCTCGAGACCGAGCCACACACTAGTACTAGACAGACTGTTTCGTTTTTCAACGAGCTCTTCAGTAGAGTTCCATTCATCCACCGAGTAGGCAATGATATCGATCATTTATAACCACGTCACAATTTCTAAGACGAGCCCCTATAACGTCACAGCGCCATCCATCGAAATCGACAAGGATTTCATCATCAAGAAGGACCGACAATCACCGAAAACTCATGTCATTTCAACATCCGTAGGTAAAATTATAACTAAACTAGTATCAAATGCTGGCCTATCATTTCATTAATAGCTAAAACCCTTTTGAAATTTGAGATTCATTGGAAGTATTGTAAAACTCAAAACTCGAATTTTCGAAACACACCAAATGAAACTCAATGTAACACATAAACAAAGTCACTTTTTCATTTCTCTAGAAATGACAGCTCTTTTAATTATCAAGTCAAATCGGTGTGGTCTAGAGAATTGTGAACCTCGAACAACAATATAAAATAACTGTAAATACCATTTCCAATACCATTTTTCGTTCAGTCCGTTACAGAGACTATTTTTTATAAGTTTAAAAAAGACGATGGCCAAAAAATTCCCAGAGGAATTTTTATCTGGTCAAATCAATGAATTGACATCATGTTAATATGCTAAGTGGAAAAAATTGCTTGAACATATTCACTCCAATTTATTCAATACTCTCAAGTGGCTATGGGAATTTTCGTAACATAATTATAATTATCTTAAGAGGCTTACTGTCAATTTTATAATGATTGTAGTAGCTACGCTTGATTTGGAGTCAGTATATAATATATTTATTGAACAGTTAACGTTTCTTAAAGTAATTCGTGACTTTCTCAAAATGATTGAAATAAATTTGGCATTTATGAATTTAATTTATTGGCGGCTGTGGCCGTCTTCAGTTACTAATTACGTGCTATTCTGTCAAACAACAGCAGTCAGATCTGCTAATACTAGATCGTAAAATAAACCACAGAAACCCTTACCACCTGATGTACAAAACAAGTTCTAAATTATTTGATTTGAAGATTTATCATTAAAACACATTACACGTAATTTCGAATTTGTTCAAAATTATACATATTCTAGAAAAAATGGTTCTTTATGTGATTGATTGTTGGCTGGATGTTCTGAAGATGTGGATAGTGTTGAAAATATTAAATCTTCATTTGAAGTTTATCTATTAGAAAAAGGGATGGTTACTAGAGTAGATTTTAAGGAAGAATTTGGATTGTTCGTGCTTGAGTTTGCGACAACTTCTGGCTTGATATGGATAATTTTATATCTTCTTAGATATCCATTTTAATGAAATGCTGTTAAGGGCAATTTTGATCTACATGAAATGTACAACGTATGTGATGTATTCATTTGGAAAAGGAATGATACTGTATTGTATAAAATAGCTTGGTAAATAACACATATTTATGTTGTACTATCTAAAAGGTAAAAATGGTTACTGTGGAGATAAATATATACCATTGCGGACCTTTTTATCGATTTTTTTAAGATATACAATTCCGTAGTACATTAATTTGATCTATCTCGTAAGGTTTAGCCAGCGTTTGCGATTTGAGCGCATAAAATTATATACTTTTCGGCTTTTCTGTACTATGAGATATATGTATTATACACACAAACCTTCACTCTATATATTGCTGAAAACTGCATTAAAATCCGTTGAGTAGTTTGAAAGATCTGAGCGAACAGACAGCAGAAGCTATCATGTTATATTATGTAAACATTTATAAATATATATATATATATATATATATATATATATATATATATATATATATATATATATATATATATATATATATATATATATATAGTAGGAGTATAGTTTTACTAGGTTAAGGCCACAAATACAGTCAATTTTAATAATATTTTACTTCCAAATATCACAAATTAAATTAAAATTACGCGTTTCGACTTATGTCGTTTTCAAATAATAATTAACATAACCCTCAAATACAATAACATCTATGCAAGTTTATCTTCTTCTCTTCTAAGTTACATGGCTACTGTGGTTTTGATGAATGATATGGTAAATTCTTCCAAAATTTTCGATGTCCACTCTTGAATTAATTGTCGTCATGTCTTCTTTCTGAATTGCGATCATTTCTAAAACATTCCATTTTAGCTGGTTCTTTTCCCTTTTTATGATTTTTGTGTTTTCAAAGTCAGCAGAATGTAATTGTTCGATTGCATGTTTTGCAAGAGCTGTAGATTTTTTATTAGTTTGTATTGAATATTTATGTTCATATATTCTTTTATGTAAATATTGTTTTGTGTTTCCAATGTAACAGGATTCACATTCACCACAATTCATTTTATATATTGTATGTGTTTCATCCCGTTGCTCAATCTTTGGTTTGAGTTTAGTGTATAAAGATCTAGTTATATTATTAGGTTTGTGGCTTATCACTATATTATATTTTTTCATGACATTGCTGATTTTGTATGAATCTCTTGTTCCAACGAAATATAAAAAAAATGTTGTGAACTCACTTACGGATAGAGCAGTTATATTATCAGATCCTGAGATCAGACCTAGAAACATTCAAAAAAATTAAAGAAGTACTACATAAGAATAATTATCCAAAACAGTTTTATGAACCTATTATAAAGAAAAGAATCCACCAGATTTATAACCGTACTTCTCATGAAATTACAACTAATAAAAAAGAATCAAACTACATCGGAATGGAATTTATACCGGAGATTTCATACAAAATCAGCAATGTCATGAAAAAATATAATATAGTGATAAGCCACAAACCTAATAATGTAACTAGATCTTTATACACTAAACTCAAACCAAAGATTGAGCAACGGGATGAAACACATACAATATATAAAATAAATTGTGGTGAATGTGAATCCTGTTACATTGGAAACACAAAACAATATTTACATAAAAGAATATATGAACATAAATATTCAATACAAACTAATAAAAAATCTACAGCTCTTGCAAAACATGCAATCGAACAATTACATTCTGTTGACTTTGAAAACACAAAAATCATAAAAAGGGAAAAGAACCAGCTAAAAAGGAATGTTTTAGAAATGATCGCAATTCAGAAAGAAGAAATGACGACAATTAATTCAAGAGTGGACATCGAAAATTTTGGAAGAATTTACCATAATATCATTCATCAAAACCACAGTAGCCATGTAACTTAGAAGAGAAGAAGATAAACTTGCATAGATGTTATTGTATTTGAGGGTTATGTTAATTATTATTT
>JARQZK010000751.1:192500-195000 GCA_030704885.1 Cynegetis impunctata
GACAGTAATTGGGTTTTTGAAAAAAACTTTACCATAATTTGTTTATTATTTATAAACAATTTCATTAAGTTATGTGTGATAAACGATTCATAAATGGCGAATATAACTTTTTAGGTTTCATATTTTAGATATATTTATTGATATATTGACGATAACAACAAAATTTCTTCGATTAAAAGCAAGAACACTATCAGCTGTATGCTGATGAGTAGAAATTAACATTTTGACGTCAAACACGGAATTGTTCGGGAATTGTTGGCGTGTTTTCGGTACTGAATTCAAAAATTTATTTTTTATTCAATGTATCTTTTTAATTAGAGCAAAAAAAACTGAACATATTTGTTATAAAACTTAAGTATATGAAAAAAAATGGTATAGTCAAGTACCCAATTGTACTTGAAGGAATGCAATGCCAGATCAGCATCACAAAATATAAGATGCCAAACGAAGAGTAGGAAATTCAGAGTTCAATCCACAGTAAAATGGAAAATTTACAAAATAAGATGTATAATTCGATGTAATTAGACAAATAATTTCTGAATCTACTTGAAGAAACATCTTGTTACGTTAGTTGTAATTTCTTTCGACTATTAGATCTATGTTTTTATAACAAAATTGATTATATTAGATCTTAATATTAAATATTGGATGGATTTATGATAATGCAGTTATCATTACGAAAAAAATTATCATAGAAAAAGTATTGGACGAATCTTACAGTAGTCACCAATGATGAGATCAGAATTATTAAAAATTATGAAGGGCATAAATTCTTAAAGAAGAGGCACGTTAACGAAATTGTGTTATTTTCACTTAACTCAAACAGTTAATTCCCTAATTCCTGCTGCAAATCTAGAGGTATCGTGTGACATCCTTTGAGAAAGAATTTCATTTTGATATATATATATATATATATATATATATATATATATATATATATATATATATATATATATATATATATATATATATATATATATATATATATATATATATATATATATATATATATATTATGTATTAAATAACAGGCACAATGAAATAAATCGAAACGTTTGAGAATATTTAAAATTAAAAAATGATTGTAATTATATTGTGTTTAATAATTTTTTCAAAAGTTGTGAAAATAAACAATAAATCACTGATTATTATGAAAATATGAACTAATGAACTCAATCAGTACATTCCATCTTGGTTATGATGTGGTGACTAAAATAGGACACATATGTTCGAGAATCAATTTTATGTAAGTATCTCGAAAAAACTGCATCGGTAGTTGTATTGTATGTTGTTGTAGATTTTGCTGAATCATTATTAATTCTCGAATCTTAGTCATGTAAAGGAAATTGTAACAATGTCTCCAAGTTTTTAACAGAAAAATTTAGTTCGAAATAGCTACCTTGTTGTATAAACAAATATAAAAATTTCAAAATATGTGTTTCTTTTAATTAACCATTTCTATCCCTGATTGTCACTATACGAATAGATAGTAGATTCCATAAAATTTATAATAAATTTTTCGGACGGACCGGAATTCGGTCCCGCTGACCTGACTTTTTCTAACCTTACTAACCTAAGGTCCCTGTGAGCAGGTAGTCCCTTCCGCAGGTAGCGGGACCGAATTCCGAAACACCGAATTTTTCACTTCAAAATCATACGTTATCTATAATAAGACACTGATATTATCTTCATATCTTTATATTTATATAATGTATCTTACTCAAATTTACAAACACTAGAACTTACCTAACTTCATCAACGCTGTCCTCAACTTCTACTGAATCACTTTCACAATTCATTATTTATTAATAAAACAACAAAAATATGCATACACGAATATAGCTGACTGGCACACCTAGCAACGCAGTCGTGTCGGACACAGTTTTAGTCTCAAATTTCTTCTGCCAGATATCTGGAGTGTAACGTGTGATATGTAACTTTGTTCCACAAAAGTCAATATACTTAAGGTATAATACCAGAGAAGTCAAGAAGTTAAGTTTTCATCAAACCTATAAACCACTCAGTATATATATATATATATATATATAACCTGATTCTCTCAAATTCAAAGTATATGTAAATTACTAAATAAAATTCATCTCGTTCGACTCGACTACATTGTTAAAGAGAAAAATTATGCGACAAAAATCAATAATCCATATTTCGTTCATGTAGACGAGTCAGACACTTCAATACTCTGACTTTGTGTCAATAAATTCTTTCAATAAATCAAGCGAATTATTTGGAATAATATCTTCTATATTACTCTGAATCTTTGTCATGCAAATATTTTACTCGAGAGGTCTCCTTTGCTCAATACAAATTAAGAATATAATCACACTTCTGGGAGACGTTACGAATATTAAATTTATTTTCTTCTTCTGTTGAGTTTTAATAAAGCGAAGTAAGTAGGCTCTTGAAAATTTTATGAAAAGTTTAATTACTGTGAACGTGATGTTCATGTAAAATATAGTCTGGTTTGAACAAAATGGTCTTATTA
>JARQZK010000751.1:200000-220000 GCA_030704885.1 Cynegetis impunctata
TTCAACCCTCCAACTCAATCTGTGGCGGCGGTTGAATAAATTGTTTACGCCTCGAAAGGCACTTCTTTAGTATCAAGTTAATGCACATACAAATTTTGAAGGAGAGTTTTCCAAAAACCGTTTTTTAGCTCCAAGAAGATCTAGAAGGCTGAATTTCTGATATGTTGTTCATTATTAAATTCCACATCTTTCACCACTGTTATGAAATATTCTCGCTCATCCACTTCCAATGTTCCCCAATGTTTTGATATGTCCAAATTTTGACTGAATTTTCCTAAATTTTGATAGTTTTGTTCTGCCAGAAAACTACTACATAGGCCAAATTTTAACTCATTTTTTCTGAAGGGAACCGGTGGAAATGCCAATACCAGGAAAGAAATGAAACATTTATATATATATATATATATTTATATATATATATATATATATATATATATATATATATATATATATATATATATTTATTTGTATTGTTGTTGCTATTAATTATC
Organism: Cynegetis impunctata; assembly: GCA_030704885.1. Classification (NCBI taxonomy): domain Eukaryota; kingdom Metazoa; phylum Arthropoda; class Insecta; order Coleoptera; family Coccinellidae; genus Cynegetis; species Cynegetis impunctata. The sequence goes on from JARQZK010000751.1 coordinate 200,492, forward strand.
AATAGATTATATATATATATATATATATATATATATATATATATATATAAATTGATAAAATCAGTCATAACATCTTGCTGAGCCGTCTGGCTGGAGTCGGTTTAGGTGGATGTCTTCTTAGATGGGTTGAATCATACAACAAAAATCGCTCACAATTCGTCTCAATCCAGTGATTTTGCTCAAAATCATTTGTTACCTCGTCTGGGGTACCCCAGGGGTCACATCTGGGGCCTTTATTTTTCATTATTTATATTAATGAAATCAGGCATTGCTTCCGTCATTGTGATTTCCTGCTTTACGCGGATGACTTAGAGGTTTACACTTCTATAACTAACCCTGAAGATTGTGATAAGCTGCAGGATGACCTTGACCGTCTTGCCGGTTTCTGCGATGAGAACTGTTTATTTCTTAATTTGGACAAGTGTATTTCTATGACCTTCACGCGAAACTTGAATCAGGTGAACCACATTTATTGCATAAGGGATGTATCTCTTCAGAAAGTCGCCTCTGCAAAAGATCTTGGGGTGATGTTCGATCCTCAACTCATTTTTGATCTACACATCGATTCCGTTGTTAACTCGTCTTCTAGGATATTGGGTTACATCCGTAGGAAGTGTGAGTCATTCAGAAATGTTAGATCGCTTTTCTGTTTATTCAACTCTTTTGTCCTCAGTAAATTAATTTTTGCCAGCATTATCTGGAGCCCAAGACAGATGGTATACATAGACCGCCTGGAAAGGATTCAGAATAAATTTTTAAAATTTATTTCTCATAAAGCCAATTATTTAATCCCCAATGGTGATTATTCCCTGGCTCGGGATCACTTTTGCATTATTTCTTTGTTTGATCGTGAAATTATTTCGGATGTACTTTTCCTGTACAAAATCGTCAACAGTTTAATAAGCAACCCCGCTGTTCTCGCGCATATCTATATAAATGTTCCCCAGAGGTCTCTAAGGGATGGTGAGTTGTTTCACCTACCGCTAAGAAATACTCATTCGGCACAGAATTCGCCCCTCTGCCGTATAAATCGTTTTAGTAATAAAATACAGAATAATGTTGATTTTTTCTCAATGTCCCTTTCTGGGTGCATTGAAGAGGCACAGGGGTGACTTCTGAATTCTGCTTTTTGATTTTTAATATCTAATTCACGTTACTTTTAGTAATACCTAATGCTCTCTTTTTTTGTGTGTGTATTTCTTAATTATTAGAGTAATATGCTTTGTAATTTGTGGATACTCTAGTGGGTATCTTTGTACCTGTCTGTATCCCTCATGTTCGCAATAAATAAAATAAAATATATACATATATATATATATATATATATATATATATATATATATATATATATATATATATATATATATATATAGAGTGTCTACGTAAGTTGGCTTCATATGGGAAACTTTTTCATTATTAGTTTCAACAAAAAATTTCTTATTTATAAAAAGTTCTGCATATTCTTTAGCTCAAAATTAAACTATCAGATATTAAATTGTATCACTCATATGCGAGGTTTGAATTTTGATCAAGATGAAAGTACCTTCATTTTGAGCTTATCGAAAATTTTCATAGGAAAAAGATGTTAAGGAAACAATTTTCAAAAATCGAATATTGTTTAATTACAATAAAAAAAATTTCTCTTTGAAAACAATGAAAGTTTAAGTTTGAACATTAATGCTCCTTGATTAATTTTGAATTAATGTTCAAACTTAAACATTCAGTGTTATCGCAGAGAAAATTTTTTATTATAAATGAACAATATTGAATATTTGAAAATTATTTCCAATCCTTGAAATCTTATCTTCATAAAAATTTTTGATATGGTCCTAAATTAAGGTACTTTACTCGTGAGCAAAAATCATTTTTTTGACACACCTCGTATACGACTGATACAATTTGATATATGATGGATGAATTTTGAACTTACTTTTAATGAAGAATAATATTTCTGATAGAACTAATAATGAAAAAGTTTTCCATATATAAATTTTATGAATTTATGAACCAGATGATTTAATTTCAAAATCTATTCGCAGATATATAGAATTATAAATATATATATATATATATATATATATATATATATATATATATATATATATATATATATATTATACTGAAATTTCGTGGAATTAATGGTTTCTATTTATGCAGTCTACAGTACCTACATTTTTTCATAAATACACGATTTCAAAATATTTGGTAAACCACGTCAAACCTAACCCCCCTCCCCCTCAGAGAAACACACGAAGCACTATATTTTCTGTGCTAATGAAATTTTAATCAGTTTATTTTAAGCGCTGAAGATGGACGAATATTTGAAACTGTTCCACCGAATATATTTATAATTACAGAATGTTTAGTTAATATTTTCATACAAAAACGGATTTTCAAAAACAAGACTTTATTTCAAACAAATAAACAATTGCACAAACTGATCACAAAAGACGCTAATATATTTTAGTGTTGGACAATTCACCAGTAGCCCAATCGTGTCTCAAGGCTTTACCCAGACTTAACCTCAAAATGGGGTCGGGCTCTAATAAAGCTCTGATCAAATGCTTCGCTCTTGAACACAAAGTGTTCATAACGCTTGAACGAAAACTCCAATTTTTATTCATCTGGTCTTTTAAGAGCTTTCTCATGTTAGAATCGTCAAATGGCATCGACGCATTGAGCATTATATAAAGTACCACGCCTAGAGACCAAACATCGGACATTTTGGGATTGTAAGGAACACCGCTGATTACCTCTGGAGCTGCGTAGGCTGTTGAACCGCAATAAGTCTGACTAAGTACGACATCGCCTTCTTCATTCGTGCAAAACCTAGCGAACCCAAAATCTGCAATTTTAGCATTGTATTTTCCAGATAGTAAGATGTTTTCACATTTCAGATTTCTGTGCACGATGTTTATACCGTGGAGATACAACAAGCCAGTAGCAATCTGCTGGAACCATATTTTCGCTTGGGTATCTGGAACTGTTCCGTTAATTTTTATATAATTCAGTAAATCGCCATTTGATGCATATTTCATGAAAATAAACACTCTTGAGCCTCTTTGAAGGATACTGTGAGCTTGTATAATGTGGGGATTCTTTATTTTCGTCAATATATCTAATTCTCTAACGAAAAATTTGCGAAGTATATCCTTGGGTGCTTTTACTTTGTCGAAAATTTTACAAGCCAAACGTAGTTTTTTGCCGGAACCTCCATCAACGAAGTCTGCAAGATGTACTGTGGCATATGTACCTTTTCCAATTCTTTTTCCGATAAGATAACCCTTCTGCTCGAACACGTCAACTTCTGATGAACTCGGCATCATATGTTGCATGATTATAGAGAAAATCCCGCATGTACGACACAACGAATTTTTGGAATTCACACCTTTGTTAATTACACATCAAAGAAAATACCTAGAACTTTCTGAAAATATTCCTTGGAATCATTACTTCTAATTTGAACGAAAATACTGACGTTGAAGTAAATATTAGGTAGAAAATCTATGTTTAACTTGACATTGAAGTCACTGAATATAATTACAGTTAGACGATTGAGGTTTTGTGTTCAATTACAGTTTACTTCTGCATCATTCGATATAACCAGAAATAAAAATGCTTTCGTCTATTTCCACACAAAAAGTGTGGAAATAGACGAAAAGCATTTTTCATTTTTTTTTTCAACGGACTGCTCCCTATGGTCACTGGCACGTACATGCTAAATATTATAAAAATCGAATAGGTGTTTCTGCGATCATCTCTTTGGCTTCTCAGATTTTCATGGTTTCAGATTCATACATAGCCATCAATGGCCATCAAATGCCAAATTTGATTGAGATCGATCAAATGGTTCAGGAGGAGTATTGTGACAAACGAAACACATCGACTCGGCTAAGAAATAACAATAACTTCATATATATTCACTAGGTTCTACAGATTTAGATATTTTCATTTTTGGAAAGAAGATCTTATCGCAAGTTACACTTCAGACACTTTCCGAATGAAAGCTGGACCCAAAAATGTGTAATCAGTAACGTAACGTTCTCATCAGCTGTATGGGTATATGCATATATATACATATATATATATATATATATATATATATATATAATATGTATATTTATATATAAATATATAAATATATATAAATATATATATATATATATATATATATATATATATATATATATATATATATATATATAAATATCGGATGTCCACGGAAGATGGCTCGCCCCTATAATTTTTTTTTCTGAGATTTATAGGATCTGTTCAACGAATAAAACTGCATTTTTTGACAAGTAATTCAACTCCGTGTAAATTTCGGATTCACCAGAAATTACATAAACTATTGATTTTAAAATGGTACACCTGGTATATCTTTAGTTTTTTGTTTGCATAATACATTTGGAATACAACAATGTATCATTTATTTTTCGGAATAAATTACTATTGTAGAGGGCTATGGATACGTTCAAATAACTAATTTCAGTCCTAAAAAGTTTGTAAAAATACAACTTCACTGTTTTCGATCAAAATGTTTCATCTATGTGACATTTGATTTTAAAATTTTTAATTGCTATTTTTTTTCAAATGGCAACATGGTGGCTCGGGTTAAAAAAAGTGAATTTCATAAAAATTAAGTTGAAAACGCATTCTATCAGGTTGTGAGAACTGAAATTAGATATTTGAAAGTATCCATAGCCCTCTAGAATAAAAATTTATTTCTGAAAACAAATGAAAATATGGTGAGAAACAGTGAAAAATGATACATGGTTGTAATCTAAATGTCATATGGAGACAAAAAACAGAAAATATACCAGATGTTCCATTTAAAAATCGAAAGTTCTGTCACTTCCGGTGAATACGAAATTTCCATGAAGTTGAGTTACTTGTCAAAAAATGCAGTTTTATGCATTAAACAGATCGTCCAAATTTTATTCCATTATCTCCGAAAACAAAAAAGTTATATGGGTAAGCCACATTCCGTGGACACCTGGTACATAACCTCTCTGACTGTTTCAATTATTCTTAAACGTTGTTGTTATTTTATTAGTAAAAAATTAATTGTGAAAGTGATTCACTAAAAGTTGAAGATAGTAATGAGGAAGTCAGGTAAGTACCAGTGTTTTTAAGTACCTATTGCTAGGGTACTCTATATAAATGTAAAGATATGTGTATAATATCAGTGTATTACGAGTATTATAGATAACGTATGATTTTGAAGTGGAGAATTGATAATAATTTTTACAAATAATCTCTTATATATAATACTAAATTTATTCTATAATGACAATCAAAGATCAGAATCAATAATTGAAGTAAACAAAGTTTTTTACTTTTTCATAAAAAAACTTGATTGGGTGAAAGCAACACTTATTTAAAAATTTGGTAGAGTGAATCCGTTTCATTTATAAGTATTTAATATATTTTCACAGCAGATTCGTTTACATGAATATTAAACTCATTAGGAAGCGAATATTTTTAGACGAAGATAAATAAACAATAACTACAAATTATCAATATATCTTGGTCTTAACTGATGAGGAAAAATTTCATATCAAAAACAGATATTTCTGTACACTTATTTGATAAACTCAAATTATATATTTACTCCGGTTTCACCCCATCATCTCATCCGAGAGAGTTGAATTTCCCGAAAAAAATTAATAGGTACTTACGTGTTCCATCGAATCTAGTTGCAATGGTGTCGAGAAAAGTGTTTTGGGGCGCCAAGAGCCCCTTTCGGGCCGGCATCGGGGCAAGATGCCCGAATGCGTTTCTGAAAAAAAAAGACAATTGATTGAAAGTTTAAGTAACGCAATTTACTTGTAAATACACATAAAATGAATGACACGATTATTTATACTGTAAATAATTGTGTGGGGAGCCTGCATGCTCGGAGCGCTATAGTGTGCCGTTCTCAGTGCGAAGTTGGTAGATTCGATTCCCACAGAGCCCTTGGGTATTGTGTACGTCTACGAGTTTTGGTGGTTACAGATATAAATTTGATGGATAATGTACTAGTTTACATCTCCAATAACCGTTCGGAACAATCTTTAAAACTGTAGGTTCACCTATACTAAAAAAATTTGAAAATTTCCTAAGTTGAATGATTTGTTAGCAGGTCATAAGAATTCTTAGCAACTATGAGGTCATGTGGATTCGATGTCATTACTCGCTCGATGGACGGGACTACTAATGAGCTCATTGAAGAGCGAAACAGATTGTCTAGTGCTTCCATCGTGTGTGCCAACCATGTCGAATTTTCTAACATTCTCCCCGGAAGGATGAATGGGAATTCCATGTCGTCGAATCTCATGAACCACCGTAGGCAGGTTGATTTGATTAGTCATCAATTTTTCAAATTAATTTTCCAACGTATTATTTTCTTTATATATATATATATATATATATATATATATATATATATATATATATATTATATATATATATATATATATATATATATATATATATATATATATATATATATATATATATATATATATTATATATATATATATATATAATATATATATATATATGTATATATATATATAAGAATATATATATATATATATATATATATATATATATATAAATAATCTTTCGCACGCTTTTCACAGACTCCTACGTGCCAGGCTCTTAGTTTCAACATTAAATAAAATTATATAAATTTGGATATCTTTATTATTTCTAACGTTTATATTTGTTTGTTGCGGAATATTATTATGTTAAATTCACAAAAAATAATGAAGCACTTTCCTTCTATTTCAAATTAGGGGGCCCGTATATAATGCGCACAGTAATCAAGCAGAAATATGGAACCTCAACCAACTTAAATCAAATATTCGTGATCTTGTTAAGTGAAAGTGAAATAATAAAAAGAATTCTTGAAATCCTTTCGAATTTCATATTCACACCTGATATGCCATCCACTATTGAAAAAGTACACCCTGAACTTTTCCAGATCTAATATCGCGAAGTTTTTTTCGGTGGAAATGTTTTCCATGAAGAAAAATAACTGAGTTTGCCAATTTGGAAGACATTCAAGGAAACTTTTTTCGCACTAGTGTTGAAGAATTATATTTTCTGAGAGAGCATAAATTCAGCCTTAGGTAGGCACTGGAAAATTACATTATGTCAAAGAGTTTGGCAATCAGATAGTAATTTTTATGTTTTATACAAATGTTACTGTTGTATATATTCTAGAACATTTTTATAATTTTTTCCGTCGAAAACTTTTTTACATAAAGTTCATTTTAGAATAATTCAATTAATGGATGAATCGTTGCTAACCTCCGCAGAAATTGAAGAATTATCAAGGACAACTCGAGTCCAATTACAGAAAACGCCAACGCAGTGAAAAAAAAAACTGGAAAATTCTTTGTTATTTATGAGCTCTAAAGAAACGGAGCAGACGAAAGTTAAAGCTTTTTCTAAGCTAACACAGATAGGACGCTCAGAAAAAATGTTAACAATGACGTCTTTGACACAAAGAATTAATAATAGCATGGATTATTCACCAATTAAGCAGTCAAAAGAAATTTTATCTCCAAAATGAAAATAGGAAAAACAGAATAGGTAGTAATTATTTGTGTCTATAAATGTCAATGAATAATTCATCAGGGAATATAAAATTCGGAATGAGAGTTAAGATTACAGAAAATGTGATAAAAATTTTGTAGTGGTCTTTGAAGTGTTGAAATTACTATAAACCTCAAAATAATCTTATCATTTTGTGACATTTTGCCTATGTACAGATTCAAACATATAGTCCATTCGTACTTGTATATGCTCAGAGGAACAAATATAGTCCATTCGTTTCTCTATATGTTAAGAGGAAGATATATAGTCCATTCGTTTATGCATATGTTCAGAGGAAAATATATAGTATATTCGTTTCTGTATATGTTTGGAGGAAAATATATAGTCTTTTCGTTTCTGTATATGTTTAGGTTTCCTTATCCATATTTATTATTTTCTTTTTTTATAATTAGAAGATATTAAATTTGTTAAAGTGAGTATGTGGTACTCATCTGAAGAAGCCACTGTGTTTTGCGAAACAGTTGGTATGTCTAACAGAATATAGCGAAAATCAAAAACTGAAGTTTGATGAACAGTATTATAGTTATTTATGTATCAAGTGATCCTATATATATCCTAACGCCAGGAGGGATGAATGTTGCCTGATGGGCGTTAGGATCATGTAACGCACGTGGTGCATACAAGATTTTATTTTTCACGAAAAAATTATTTCATCATAATGAAAAATCGATTTTGAAATCGGTTCATTGATCCAATACTTTCCGTTTTCCTTCTCATAGTAGGCATGTCATTTGTGGATATTTTGACGTTTGTGAATATTTTTGTCATCATATTTAGTGAATGTCATTGCTGCTTTCTTTGTGTAGTCTTATAGAAATAATGGAAATGAAAATGAATTTACCCAAGAATATAATAGAAAATGAGGCCAAAGCTGCGAATAATTCATTGCCGGAGAAATCCAGAGTCGTATACGACTAGGATTATGAAGTATTTAATCAATGAAAGTTGCTTCATTTCTCCTCGTACAATTAGCGGGCGTTATGATCCGTAACACCCGCTCATTACGCTCTAGGGCATTATGAGTGTGTTTATAGCAACCGTATCCAAGGTGAAATAAGCATATAATAGGTATACAAAAGTGTTATCTGATTACTACTGAGAATATTGGGGACATCTGAAATAAGTGGTTCTTGAAAATCAACTCGAATATCTTGGAATTTGAGGACCTTCTATGTATTATGGAAGATCTTGGAAGCTAACGGCAAAGCTTATTGCAAATTTGAGGAGATGTTTCATACACAGGCCTTACATTTGCCAAAAACAAGTGGGTGCACAGTTTCAGCATTTATTATGATCAATTTTCGATTACGATAAACAATTTAAAATTGTAAAATGAAAATTCTGAAAAAACCGTAATATTGCCTCCCTAAAGGGTACTTCATAAAAAGTAATAATCCACGAAATCAGAATCAGTATTGAAAAAACATTCAGACGATGTATCATGTGTTCTATTAAAATTTCAAAGTTGGCATTGAGATCTAAAGAGGGGTGGCAACAACAAAAAAAGACTTCATTTGAATCGATGTATCGATGTATCGAAATTATAAGTTGTCCTGTTTCTGGATTTTTTTTCATCTGCATATCAAAAGAAATGTTCATTTGGGACACCTTGTATATATGTATACATAAGTAATATATATATATATATATATATATATATATATATATATATATATATATATATATATATATATATAGGTATATATATATATATATATATATATATATATATATATATATATATATATATATATATATATATATATATATATATATATATATATATGTATATTTTTCTGTATGTTCTCAATTGCAGACAGTCCTGAAGAAACAAATTTCGTTTCGAAAGCTGGACATATGGAATAAAGAGTAAATTGTCTTCCTGTATTTTTATCGACATCCCTTATCATAAAACTAAATACTCGAGTACGATCATTATCGCAGTTCACACTATATATATATATATATATATATATATATATATATATATATATATATATATATATATATATATAATCTCTTGAAAATTATTAGCAATAACAGGCTTGTTGAATCTTAAAAAACTCGATTTTATTAAAAAGTTGACGTTTCGCCACGACATTCGTGGCTTTATCAAAACTTTTGAAAAAATTGAAATTTCTTTGACATTTATTGATTTGAAAAAATTTGAATAGAAACAGACTACTGTTTCACTAAAATTTTTCGGCTGTGGCCGTTCTTTGTTATTTATTACGTTCTATTCAGTCCAATATTAACATTCAAATCTGTTATTATTAGATGGTAAGGGAAACCACAGAAACCTTCACCCACGTAATGTTCGAAATAGGTTCAAATTATTTTGATTTTGAAGAGTCAAAGAATAGGGTAATATTTATCTTTTTTTCAAAAATTTCTTATTGCGGCTGTGGCCGATTTTTATTATTTATTACGTGCTATTCAGTCCAATATTAACATTCAAATCTGTTATTATTAGATGGTAAGGGAAACCACAGAAACCTTTACCCACGTAATGTACAAAATAGGTTTAAAATATTTGATTGTTGTCTTTAAAAAGACATTACTTGTAATTTTGGAGATAACATGTTCTAAACTATACTTTCTTTTTAGAAAAATTGAAAATTCTAGATGTTTAGATTTTGTCTAAGAAGATGAGTTGTTATGGTTAGAGTTTGTTGTTTGTTGAATTATTTTGTTTTGATTTATGTTGTTTCTTAAAAAAATTAAACAATTAAATCTGCGTATATTGAACTCAAATGTTTGATATCTGTTCTATCATTTACGACTTTATTTAAATTTTTTTGAATATGTAACATTTCTAAAATTTCTCTGCGTTTTTGATCTTTTTCTATTTCTAAAATTTTTGTGCTATTAAAGTTGAAAGTATGATTCTCATTGTTTTTATGTTTTATTTGTGCTGTGGTTTGTGTTCTGGTATATTTGTGTGCTTTTAATCTTTCTTCTAAATTTTGAAAAGTTTGTCCTATATATGATTTATTACAATTATTACAGGGTATACTATAAACAACATGAGATTTTTGTAGAAGAGGTGTTTTACTTTTTAATTTAGAATATATTTGTTTAATTTGATTTTGTGCGGTGTGGGCTACTTTAATATCGTGTGGATTTAAAATTTGTGAAATTTTATTACTTAAATGAGGAATATATGGAAGAGGAATATATTTTTTGTTAATATTTTCTTTTTTTGATGTTTCTAATGTGTTGTAAAGTTTATGAATTCTATTTTTAGTGATTTTCTGTATATGTTTTATTGGGTAATCGTTTTTCATGAGTAATTTATGGACATCTTGTAACGTTTCATGTCTGTGTGTAGGTGAAGTAAGTTTAAGTGCTTTGTCTATATATCCGATTATTAAACTCTTTTTTTGTGATAAATGATGTGTACTGTTGTAGTTCAATGTTCTTTGTGAAAAAATTTATTTTCTATGCCATTTTGTGATAATTTCATTGTTTTTGTGTATGAGAGTAATATCAAGAAAATTTAATGTATTGTTCGTTTCTTTTTCTAGAGTAAATTGTAATTTTCTATTAAAGTCGTTGAATTTTTTGAGAATATCATCAATAAAATCTTCTGATGTTATTACAAGGCAATCATCAACATACCTTTTGAAAGTTATAATTCGTTCATTCGAATTATTTAATACATTTTCTTCTGAATATTCTAAAACTAATTGAGCTATAACACTGGAAATAGGACTTCCCATTGCTACACCATCAATTTGTTGGTAGAAGTTATTTTCATATTGAAAATAGTTTGTACCAAGAGCAAATTGAATTGCTTCTATAAAATCGGTTTTAGGAATATTTGTATAATTTTTGATAATATTCCACTTGTCATTAATTATTATTGGAACCAAAGAATTTGGAATATTGGTATAAAGAGGAACAACATCTAATGAAAAAAATTTGTAATTGTTAGGTATTTTCAAAGTTTTAAGATGGTCTACTAGATCGGGAGAATTTTTGATATAATAAGGATTTTGATTTACTATATTTTTTAATATTGAAGAAAGAAATTTAGAAAGATTATATAGAGGTGATTGAATATAAGAGACAATATGTCTTAATGGTATGTTTTCTTTATGTATTTTAGGAAGACCATAAAATTTAGGTGAAAGGCTGTTGTGTCGAATTAATTCTTTTAATTAATTTTAGTGAAACAGTAGTCTGTTTCTATTCAAATTTTTTCAAATCAATAAATGTCAAAGAAATTTCAATTTTTTCAAAAGTTTTGATAAAGCCACGAATGTCGTGGCGAAACGTCAACTTTTTAATAAAATCGAGTTTTTTAAGATTCAACAAGCCTGTTATTGCTAATAATTTTCAAGAGATTAGAAATAGTTCACATGCAACAACAATTCGAATAAATAATTATATATATATATATATATATATATATATATATATATATATATATATATATATATATATATATATATATATATATATATATATATATATATATACAGGGTTATTCACGTTATTCGACACGAAGAGTTATGGCTAAAGTATTCGATTTTATAGAAGTTTTTTCTTTAAGATGGATAGGGACCTATTAGAACTTCATTTTAAAATTATTTTCATGTTGTACAGGGTGTTCCAAAAACACGAAAAGTATCAAAGTTGCTATTTTTCAAATGGAATACCCTGCATATTATTTCATTTTTGGATTTTACAGTGAAAACAAATGCCAGTTTCATTAAGGTTTAATTCACCTAAACCTTATGGTTTTTGAAATATATTTTTTTATTTTGTGAAAATGTAGTATCAGTTTCAACGCTTAGACTCTCAACTAATGTTTTCTTGTTTTTAACCAAATTAATGATAAGGTCTACTAACTAGATCAAACTTTATGTCGCACTCGAGAAATATTGACTAACTTAGACTTGGTGTGTAAAAATAAAGGTAAAATAATTGAAATCTTTAAACGGCACTAACTTGTTTAACTTAAATGGGACATCCTGTATTTTATGTCACCAATAGATGTAAAATTTAATTGTCTATCGAATACCTGGATACATTCCAATCGATATCTCTTCACGTTTTCGAATAAAATGAACATTTTCATCTTGCAAACTGATTTTGAGAAATTTATCATTTATCAAGTCACCTATGGCGTTTTGAGAAATCAGAATTGATTGAAATAAACATCAAGATCATAATATGTGCTTTCATTTTTCAATATCTTAAAAGTTATGAACTAGTTAAAATTATGAAGGAACAAAAATTATGGACATGAAACAGGCAATATTTTATATCGAGCGTTCAAAATGCCGACCGCCAAACTTTAAACACAAACTTATCCTTGTTATAAAACCTTCAGCAACATTTAATAACATTCGCGGGATTACATTTAGAAAATCTTCTCTGATACACTGTTTTCATGGGCGACTTGGTAATTAAAAAATTTCTTAAAGTTAGTTTGCAAAATGCTCATTTTATGTAAAAACATGGAGAGTTATCGATAGGAATGTATTCAGGTATTAGAAAGACAAGTAAATTTCGCATCTATTGGTGACATAAAATACGGGGCGATCCATTTAAGTTAAACAAGTTAGTGCCATTTGAAGATTGTCATTATTTTACCTTTATTTTTACACACCAAGTCTAAGTTAGTCAATATTTCACAAGTGCGATATAAAGTTTGTTTCATTTAGTAGGCCTTGTCATTAATTTGGTTAAAAACAAGAAAACACCAGTTGAGAGTTTAAGCGTTGAAACTGACACTACATTTTCACAAAATACGAAATATTTCAAAAACCATAAGGTTTAGGTGAATTAAACCTTAATGAAACTGGTGTTTGATTCCCTTGTAATATCCAAAAATGAAATAATATCCAAATAATCCATTTAAAGAATACCAAATTTGATACTTTTCGTATTTTTGGCACACCCTGTACAACATGAAAATATTTAAAATGTAGTTCTAGTAGGTCCCTATCCATCCTAAAGAAAAAACTATAAACTCAAATACTTTAGCCATAACTCTTCGTGTCGAATAACATGAATAACCCTGTATATATATATATATATATATATATATATATATATATATATATATATATATATATATATATATATATATATATATATATATAGATATTTACATGATAGTTGAATACACAATAGAAGTACTTTCTTGATGCTCAGCTCAAAGTGACAACACTGAATGGAAGTCAAATATTATCGAAATTTTTGTCTGTTATCATTATTATCCGTCACTATTCACAATGAAAACTGACATCCAACGTAGAAGAGAATGGCTGAACAAGAGGGAACGTGTTTCGGATCAATTCAGTCAATTTTTCTTTCCTGTGAATCCAATGACTACACGAATGCTGTTCAAAATATGGGACGAAATAACAAAAATACGTTCTCTATAGATAGTGAAATCATACGACTGGATTAATCTTCCTCTATCGACAAAATATGACAGAATTCAATACAAAGATCGCAGAAGATGTTATGTTTCCATTTTATCTCGTTTTGCATGGGTGTTTCTGAAGTATTAAAATATATAGGGATGATTGAATCGAAGGCTTCTCGCCTCACGAAGAACGAGCTCTAAAGAGTGGCGAAAATAATTTCATTTTCCACTGCGAAGTAGCACAAGTTGCTTGTCAGAAAAACGACGTTCAGTGCCTGGGATACGTATTATTAAATCTGATTATTGGATTATTCCATTTGATGTAAACGCATTGGATATATGCATAATGGTATAAGGATAGTAATTCACGTTAAGAAGTCCAAAAAATATTGTTTTTTTTTGGGTGAGACAAAATCCAGGCGAGTTCTGGATCCCAGGAGTCCAAAAAGTGGAACATCAAATCAATAAAGCGCGTTCTTCAATAATATTTGTTTGTATAACACAATAATAGACACCGGAATGAGAACAATTCCAAATATCAAAAGGATTCATTTTATGCAAATACTAGATATATTACTGTTTTTGAAATCAGAAAATGAAGTTAAGGTGATTTTTGCTTACTGAAATTTATTACAAACTCAATTAAATTTTCTCCTACACTCGTGATTTCTTGTTTGACTTAATTTTACCATTATTTAGGTCTGCCTGCTTAATTTTGAATTAAATAGGAGCGCATTGTAATACCAAAGATATGTGGTAAGTATGATCCAAAAAAATTAATTGAAATATGCAGGGATATCAAATGTTTGCATAGATATATATATATATATATATATATATATATATATATACATATATATATATATATAGATATAATATATATATATATATATATATATATATATATATATATATACATATATATATATATATATATATATATATATATACATATATATATATATATATATATAATATATATATATATATATTATATATATATATATATATATATATATATGAATTGTTCTGATTGTTTATTACCTGTATTTGTTGAAGTACCCCACAGATTCAAAGATCACACGTAATCTATAGCATACCATCTGGCTATTGCAATAGTTAATACATAGGAAGAACATCATAAAACCTTCAAGAAAGACTTAAAGCACACAAATACACAAAAACAGCCCATACAGCACTGAACAAACACTATACTGAACAAAAAAAGCACAGAATTTATGGAGATGTTTCACATCAAAAAATGTCAGAATACAATAAACGATGAAATTGATAATAGGAACTTAAGCACAATATATAAGAATCTCATACCCATGACTAACACAGAAACACGCCAAATATTGAGAGTTACACTGAGGCAAGTTACCACTAATTTAATCTTTATATATGTTAGATTGAATTGTCTACTGATGTGGTTTACAGGTCCCATGTGTATGATAAAATAATGGCAATTAATACAGAAACAACACTATTGAAAAGGGAAAAAACATTCTCGAAACGTAAAGTACCTGTTTTAACAGAACATGTTCTTTTTTCAACTTCACTGCGAAATACCAATGTATATATATATATATATATATATATATATATGTTGCTTCAACTTATTATGATAGTACTTTAATGAGAGTACAGCGCCTAGCAAATGCCTGTGAGGTTGATCTTTTCTAAAGTTCTGTGTTTTCACTTAAAAACTACTTTGAAACACAGGCACTAGAGTGAAATTTGGACATGGAATTGTTTATTGAAATCTAGTGTAAATGATATTTTGTAAAAATGTAGCTTGGTTATTAAAGGGGAATTTTGTTAGTTTTTTTCTTCTTTTTGTGCAGATAGTTTGTGGTAGGTTAGTTTCATAAATACTAAATGGTATGTCCGTATATATATATATATATATATATATATATATATATATATATATATATATATATATATATATATTCTTGTACATTTTTGGTAGTATTCAGATATAGCAAAATTTAAACAGTTTACCACACTGTGTTACCATTAATTGCCCAATACGGTGGATCCTCCAAGTAATATTGCTATTGTCTTATCAGCGCTCCGAAAACTGTCTACATCATGAAACTTCTAATGATAATTACCCACGTCAGTTCAAGTAATTAGCTGTTGAAAGCGTTCTCCTGTGAAATAATTTATTGGAGACTCTAAATTTACCAAGAGGATACCACTGAAACCTCAGACATTTTAATGGTAAACACACACCTGAAATATTTCACACGTGTTCTATGCGAACACATTTATCTTTGTGAAATTCCTTCCTTAACTTCAAATTGAATGATAGTCTTACAATGTATGATTGAGAGGTTTTTATTCAATTCATTCAACTAACCTTTAAAAAAGCACTGCCTTTTTCATCTTCATAATCATGTTCTTGGTTCAAATTGTCAACATATAACAAATTTATGATGGAATCATTTTGGATACACAAATATTCTTCAAGAAAATAATGTCACGGGTTTTCTATCCGTCATTTTCTCAACCGCAGAAAATGATTACTTTAAACATCATCCAAAGTAATTTAAACAGTTCATCCAATTGGGAAAGTTATAACAATCCATCATCGTATCCAGACAAGCCTCGACCAAAGTTCCACAACTGTAAATTAGTTGTCAAATTACCAGACTTACAGAAACCGTACATTTTCTAGAAGTTACAGCTAACTCTAATCACACATATACAATCGGTAATACAGAGAGAGTTGCTACTTAATCTCAGGATAAGTTACTCTCTACAATCTACGCTGGTATAATTCACGTATCTAGAACTTTGTCCCAAAAATATTCTCTCCATATCGGTTTTTAGTCACTGAAAATGAAAAACTATCGCAGCATATCGAAAGTCAACCATGAGATGCTGGAGCAGTTTTTTAATCCGTTTGAGACCTTGTAGACAACAATTTTTGAAAATTTTTCAAATGTCTGATATATAGATACCTATTTAGATATTTATTTATATATATATATATATATATATATATATATATATATATATATATATATATATATATATATATATATATATATATATATACCAGGGGGGCTAGTCAAAGGAGGCTAAGCCTCCTCCTTCAATAATATCAATAATATATTATATTGAATAGTCAGCATTCAGCATATTCATATTAATCAAAATCATATTATTTTATGCACCTACCTTCCTTTCAACCTACATTATATAATATAATTTATTAATTAAGATAAAAGGTATTTACATTTACTGCATTTCATTCATTTCAAGATTTGTGGCAACGCTGCGGAGGCTTAGAAAGGTATACTCTCAACGTTCATTATACCTGCCACAGCAAAGCAAACAACGGTGCAAATACTCCGAATGAATACTTCATTGCAATAGAAAAGCAAAACACATGTAAATTGCAACACCGATAGAGACCCAGTCTCATACAATGTCGACCAATCACAACTATAGAATTTCGCGTGACATCGAGTGAATTCGTTGGAAAGCATTAATTGAATCGTAGTGTGATCGTAGTTACTAATGGCCGAAAACAGCAGCGTGTTTACTTATATTGCTCGCGTATTGTTTAAAATGAGTTTGGTTAGTGAAGTTAATTTCAAAAATTTCAATGGTGACTTAGTGGAATATTTGTTATCCCATAACATTAGTGCACTAAGTTATGAGGATAAAGTTTTGATAAAAACATTGCGACCTACCCCTGAATTGAACAATTTGGTGCAGCGTAACAGACAACAAAACCGCGGTTTTAATACAAGGAATTATGAGAGACATCCTTGCCTAACCGGATCACAGGTAAAAAATAAATTATTTTGTTGGCAGTGTTTACTTTTTACTAGGGAAAATGTCTCTGTTTGGGGCCGCTTAGGATTTGAGGATTTAATTCTATAGTTGAAAGTGAGGAATTTTTCACCGATAAAGTAACTCTAAATACCGCACGCGGATTAATATCTTACTTACAAGATAAGGAATTTATATATTTTTTAAACATCTTTAAATTAATTTTTGAACAAACAGAAATAGTTTCTCAAATCTTACAGATGTAATTTACTCACGAAATCAGCTCAAGTTTCTTTTGGAAAAAATTTCAGAATTTCGTGCAGAAGTTTATTTAAAAAAACCATTTTCTGTATTTCAAACTACTGATGATACGACTCAATTTAGCCCAAAACGAAAGAAATTCAGTTACGCAGATATGGAGCTTCACTATAAGCAAATATTTTATGAAATTTTGGATACTATTAGGGGTCAAATAGAAATAAGGTTCTCTGATTTGAAAGAACTGCATTTCTTCGACTTACTCAATAAAAATTTGTTTACCGGATTTTTGGCTAATTTTCCAGATAACCTTTTGGAAATTTTATATCAAAAATACACTTTTTTTGATAAGGTGACCATAAAAAGTGAACTGTGTGTTGTTTATAATGACAATGAAATTTTGGGGCAAAATGAAAATCATGTGAGGACTATTAAATACCTTTTTGATAATGATTTTAATCAAGATTTACCCCAAGTTTATAAACTCTTATGTCTAATTGTTTCTATCCCGGTGACATCGGCTTTCGTAGAGCGCTCGTTTTCCACTCTTAAGAGAATTAAAACTTATTTACGAAATTCAATGAGCCAGGATCGTTTGAAAAATATTAGTTTGTTGACTATTGAAAAGGAATTGGTAAAACTTTTGGCGAAAGACAAAAAATTTTATGAGGATATTATAGATCATTTTGCTAACGTTAAAGATCGCAGAATCCCGCTAATCTTCAAAAATATATAATAACTTTTTATTTGCTCTCACCAGCTGTTAACAAATTCGTTAAGTATAAAGGTAGGTACCTATTTTGTGAAAGAAAAAATTTGATGAATAGATTAATTGACTAATTGGCTGAGAAGAGTTTTTGTGAATATTGTAAATAGGAGTTGTAGGTCTCAAGGTAGACACTCGAAAGTGAAAACAAATTAATAGCTTAGGGTGCTTGTTTTACTTTGATTTTCTTTGAATTATGAGGCGGTTGACCTTGAAATCCTAAAAATTTTCGCCTATGGTGTATTTTTTAACACCTCTTGTAGCCTCCTCAAACCAAAACCTCACGAGCCGCCACTGATATATACATATATATATATATATATATATATATATATATATATATATATATATATATATATATATATATATATATATATTTCACGTATCTATTTATGAGGATATTATAGATCATTTTGCTAACGTTAAAGATCGCAGAATCTCGCTAATCTTCAAAAATATATAACTTTTTATTTGCTGTCCCACACATATTTTGTACATTTTATTTTTCACAGGTTTTGTTTGTGGTACTAGGTACTTTATTACTTAGTATTATACCAAATAATTCGTTGTTCCTTGTAAAAATCTTGAAAGAATTTATTTTTTGTTTGATTTTATGTAAACATTATTTTTTATTTAAGACTTCTACCTTGGCATTGGCATCTATGCAAAAATTATAAAAAATAGATGTCTATGCCAA
>JARQZK010000751.1:225000-250000 GCA_030704885.1 Cynegetis impunctata
TAAAGTTAACTTCCACATAAAAGTTCTATTTCAATATTGTACATAGTGGTGAGTGAAAAAAATTGCATCAAAGTTTGGGCACATTTTTTATGGAATAACTTCTTGAAGTTGAATGGAACATCGTGTATACGATGACATATTTTGTCGCAGAATTAGATTCCCTTCAAAACTATATCAGGGTTCCCTATACCTATCTCTTATGATTTTCACGCAAAAGACGTTTTTATATTCTACTTATGACTAATTTCTTTATCATAAAATGGAACATCCTGTATTGTAATTGAAAAGCATTTTTAAAATCTGTACGGTGTATCTCAAGCAAAATGCAGGTACAAGTATAAACTCAAATTTCGAATAAGAAGAGCGTTTCATTAAATACCGCAAAACATGTATATTATTAAGGGTGCAGCACTCATTTCAAGAAAGAGTTCGCTTATGCATCGAGAATAATAGGCACCTCTCTGAGCATTTGTTAAAAGAATAATTGTTAAGGTATTTGTGGAATTCTGGACTTCCATTGTCTATAAAAATATATCTGAAACAAAAATAAAAGAAAAGAAAATTTGATTAGTAAATGGCAAGAAAAGAAAATAGCTGAAAAATTAAATTCAATGAATTAGTAGTATCTGAAAAAAGAAATGAAATAAGATTAGTAAATAATAAGTTGGAAAATGGTGAAAATATAAAATTATACAATATACACGACGTTTCGGTTCGTTGGGTATCTCTAACCGTTCTCAAGTGTAAACTGATTATCAGAGTTTGGATTGATCTTTATATACTCCCTTGATCAGTCGTGCCGTGTTGGGCGTCTCTCCCATTGGGCGAGGGGGAAGCTTGAGACCACTGATACGCGCCAGGATTGGTCGCCACGCGTTTGCCACTTCAACACTGGGTTTACTGAAAACTTCATGGTTCTGTTGGACGAAAGCAGCTTCCTTGAATTTTCATTTTCGCCAGTTCTGTTCCCGGTGGATAATCCTAGCATCGTTCCACTTAATGTTGTGATGTTTTGTCCATGCGTGATCAGCAATTCCCGATTTCGATGTTTCGGCTCTTCGTGTGTGTATTTGATGTTCTCCGATCCTAACATTAAGAGGTCTCTTCGTTTCACCGATGTATGAATCTCCACATTCACAGGGCACAAGGTATACGCAATTCTTAATGTCCGGGGGTCCATCTGGTTTAGTTTTTAAACCATATAAACAGCTTTCGCACCACCATCAAATTCACGATGGAGAAAGAAAAGGATTCCAGCCTACCCTTTCTAGATGTTCTGGTTGAACATAACAATAATCACATCAGTACGTCAGTCTACAGAAAACCCACACACACAGGCCAATACCTCAACTCCGCTTCGAATCACTCAATGACACACACGAAGAGCCGAAACATCGAAATCGGAAATTGCTGATCACGCATGGACAAAACATCACAACATTAAGTGGAACGATGCTAGGATTATCCACCGGGAACAGAACTGGCGAAAACGAAAATTCAAGTAAGCTGCTTTCATCCAACAGAACCATGAAGTTTTCAGTAAACCCAGTGTTGAAGTGGCAAACGCGTGGCGACCAATCCTGGCGCGTATCAGTGGTCTCAAGCTTCTCCCCTGGTCCAATGGGAGAGACGCCCAATGGGAGAGACGCCCAACACGGCACGACTGATCAAGGGAGTATATAAAGATCAATCCAAACTCTGATAATCAGTTTACACTTGAGAACGGTTAGAGATACCCAACTAACCGAAATGTCGTGTATATTGTATAATTTTATTTTTTCACTATTTTCCAACTTATTATTTACTAATCTTATTTCATTTCTTTTTTCAGATACTACTAATTCATTGAATTTAATTTTTCAGCTATTTTCTTTTCTTGCCATTTACTAATCAAATTTTCTTTCCTTTTATTTTTGTTTCAGATATATTTTTATAGACAATGGAAGTCCAGAATTCCACAAATACAGAATAAACATTGTCGAAACCATTCAAACTAACACTTGACGCCCGGTACGGACCCGGTACGAGCAAGATTATCAGAGCATACGAGAAGATCATACTTAAACTCACAAAAGAGGAATGTCATATAAAATTCCTAACCACAGCAAGAGATAACGACATCATACCCGTTGGATTCATCCTCAAGACCCAAATAGTAGGAAGCAGAGCCCGCCGAATATTGGACAACGCGAGCAGAGCACTAATGAGATCCCAGATAAACTACCACAGGTGGAAACGAGCAACATACCAAGAAGAGGCAATTCAAAGTTTCGAAGAAATCAAAGAAATTCTGGAAGAAGTGGACTACGAACCCATTTTCGAGAAAATTGAGACGACGTGCCAAAAGCATAGATTTCGCCACCAGAAGAAACAAGAAAACAAACAACGCAGACTTCAAGAGCGCCAACATCCTGGAACACAGAAAACAATACCAAATATAAGGACCATAGTTAACACTTCTTCACGCAAGCTCACACTCATGGAAGAACAAGTTTTAGCCAAAGGTCTCAAATTTGCAATAACACCCAAGGAAACTCCGATACTGGACATCATAAGCTCAGTTGAAACAGCCCACCTAGATCAAGAAGATATGGATGAATTCCGCTGGAAAGTCCGCACTGCATTGGATAAACGGAATAATCCAACACCCAACATCACCAAATCCGAAGAATCAGCTTTGAGGGCCCTGAACAAGGACCAATCAATCAAAATACTACCAGCTGATAAAGGAAACGCCACCGTCGTCATGGACATCAGCCTATACGACAATAAAATCAAGGATGTACTCCAAAAAGGGAAATATAGACCAATTACAAAGGATCCAACCCCAAGCATCGAGAGGAAGATCTATCAGACACTGAAGAAATACAAGAATCATTTGGAGGACAAAACTAGAACAATGCTAACACCACATCATAGCAAGACACCTCATCTTTACGGGCTCCCCAAAATTCACAAAACAGGAATACCTCTCAGGCCAATTACTAGTTCCAGGAATTCACCAACAAGTAATCTCGCGAATTTTCTATTGAAAATCATCCAGCCTTTACAAGGGAAAACAACATCATTTGTCAAGAACTCCAGCCACTTCGTGGAAATGATCAAGGACGTCAAACTAGGACCCAACGAACAGCTCATCAGTTTTGATGTAGATAATATGTACCCAAACATCCCACGGCAGGAATCCCTGGATATCATCAAGTCAAAATTACAGGAGGATGATACTATGACAGACAGAACATCTATACCCATTGAAGGAGTAATTGATCTGTTGAGATGTTGCATTGATAATTCTTATTTCCAGATAAAAGAAGAATTCTACTCCCAGGACGATGGATTACCAATGGGATCACCACTCTCACCAGTAATAGCCAACATTTACATGGAGTGGTTCGAAGGCCAAGTGATAGAATCATCTCCCGTGAAACCAAAGATGTGGCTAAGATATGTGGACGATACTTTCATCATTTGGAAAGGGACCGCTGCCGAGTTGGACGAGTTTTTAAACCATATAAACAGCTTTCGCACCACCATCAAATTCACGATGGAGAAAGAAAGGGATTCCAGCCTACCCTTTCTAGATGTTCTGGTTAAACATAACAATAATCACATCAGTACGTCAGTCTACAGAAAACCCACACACGCAGGCCAATACTTCAACTCCGCTTCGAATCACTCAATGAGCACGAAGAAAGGAATAATCAGGACACTGTTCAGGAGAGCGGCAACAATTTGCAGTGATCCCCGACTCATGGAACAGGAAATATCTAACATCGAGAGGGACCTGATACAAAGCGGTTACAACAAGAAGATAATAACAAGGACTATCGCGGAATGTCAACAGAACAGAACCACACGAGAGGAGAACCCGAATTGCCAGATGATAACCATACCTTATGTGAAGAGAATATCCGAGAAGATAAGGCGAATCGCTCAGCAGTACAACATCAAAACAGCGTTCAAGTCGGACAACACCTTGAGAAGCAGGCTGACCAAAACTAAACCAGATGGACCCCCGGACATTAAGAATTGCGTATACCTTGTGCCCTGTGAATGTGGAGATTCATACATCGGTGAAACGAAGAGACCTCTTAATGTTAGGATCGGAGAACATCAAATACACACACGAAGAGCCGAAACATCGAAATCGGGAATTGCTGATCACGCATGGACAAAACATCACAACATTAAGTGGAACGATGCTAGGATTATCCACTGGGAACAGAACTGGCGAAAACGAAAATTCAAGGAAGCTGCTTTCGTCCAACAGAACCATGAAGTTTTCAGTAAACCCAGTGTTGAAGTGGCAAACGCGTGGCGACCAATCCTGGCGCGTATCAGTGGTCTCAAGCTCCTCCCCTCGCCCAATGGGAGAGACGCCCAACACGGCACGACTGATCAAGGGAGTATATAAAGATCAATCCAAACTCTGATAATCAGTTTACACTTGAGAACGGTTAGAGATACCAAACTAACCGAAACGTCGTGTATATTGTATAATTTTATTTTTTCACCATTTTCCAACTTATTATTTACTAATCTTATTTCATTTCTTTTTTCAGATACTACTAATTCATTGAATTTAATTTTTCAGCTATTTTCTTTTCTTGCCATTTACTAATCAAATTTTCTTTTCTTTTATTTTTGTTTCAGATATATTTTCATAGACAATGGAAGTCCAGAATTCCACAAATACAGAAGAAACATTGTCGAAACCATTCAAACTAACAATAATTGTTAATTTTTCAATAAAATGAGTTCAAAAATGTTTTTAGTTTTTATTTGCAATACAGGATGTTCCATTTTTAAGATAAAGAAATTACTCCTAAGTCAAATATAAAAACGTCTTTTGCATAAAAATCATAAGAGATAGGTATAAGGAACCCTGATATAGTTTTAAAGGGAATCTAATTCTGTGTCAAAATATGTCATCGTATGAAGGATGTTCAATTTAGCTTTAAGAAGTTATCCCTAACTTTGATGCAATTTTTTTACCACTCTGGTCAATATTGAAATAAAACTTTTATGTGGAAGTTAACTTTAACCTTTCAGCTAAGCAGTAAATTCAGTTACGAGCAGCTCGTAACATGTTACAGGGTGTGAACAATTTTTAAATTATGGTCTGTATTTTTTGATATCTCAAAAATAGGTCAGTTTTAGGTATAGGAAATATAACCGTAACTCACCTTTATTTGGTCTATAGTATCTAAAAACATAAAAAAATATAGGGTGTTCCATAAGAAAAAATCTAAATTTGATATGTACCATTTCTTTACGTCATCCTGTATATTTCAAAATAATTTTGGAATATGCTCCTCATGGACCTACATATGACTGTGCTAAAAATTTTTTCCCCGCTCTTTTCAATTCTCATAGAAACACCGAGGCGAATGGGGTGGGTCACCCTGTATATACATATAATAAATATATATATATATATATATATATATATATATATATATATATATATATATATATATATATATATATATATATATATATATACATATATATATATATATATATATATATATATATATATATATATATATATATATATATATATATATATATATATATATATATATTAATTCCTGTATTGGTTCATACCATGATCATTCATACAAAGACAACTCTGCACTATCAGCAGAAAAATATTCTGGGAATCTTCACTTGCATCTCTGTTTGTATAGCTCCATGGAAATTTGTTAAAAACCCTAATATTGTTTCTACTTCATGAAAATTTATACAGCCACCTTATTGGAATTTTTCAATAAATTTGGAGTATAAATTGATTTTACTCTATTCATATTCGTGATGGGTCAGCGCAATCAGTCAAATTGAATATTTTTCATACTTTTGAGATTTTATAAATCGCTGCATTTTTGAAGAAATAATAACATTTTTCAACTGTAATTGGCTCGAGGGAATCATGTAATATTCAGGTGAAGTTTAAACTACTTTAGATCCATATACTCGGAATAATTTTATGTTTCCAGAATCCATTTAACCAATTTCAATCATACTACTGAGTGCAAAATTATGTATTTGTCAAGATGGGCTTTAAAATGTTTATTTTAATATTCTGTGAAAACTGCACAAGCAGAACTACTTCAATCCGTGTTATAATTTCTACAATAATCTCCTTTATGGGAAACGATTTTTGATTTTCACTTGACAGAAAATAATTTCATTGGAATGTTTGATCCTTATATTTTCTAATTGAAATATTCCTGTTATTTCGAGAATTGAAGTGACACTCAAACAAATTGTAATACTTGAACGATATTATAAGATATGCTTTCAGAACTAAGGGCTTTTTACACGATTGTTTCAGTTCTCATTTCAGTCTACGCTTCAGTCGAACTGTTAGTTCATTCTGTGTTCAAAATGCAAAAACTGAATAGAAAACTGAAACGGAGAGAAAGAGAACTGACGAGATGTCCAGACCTGTTTGTTTCATTTTCGTTCTCATAAGAGTTCGCTAAAATCATATTTTATGAATATTAATTTTTACCAAATGTCAGTAACATATTATAAAAATTCAACGATATACTATTTTTCTATTTTTTTTCTCAATATACTTGACAACTAATTGCAAAAATATCACATTTTACTTTATTTTATTTCCAGAAAAACTCCTAGGCTTTTAAGGAATACATTGTAGTTTCTTATCAATCTTAGATTTTCTGGTAGAGAATTACCATTATTATTAAAGTTTAGACGCGCATTATATTGGGCTATAAAGCCTTATATTTATCCAATGGAAGTTCACATATATATTATTATGTTTCGCGTATAATGACTATGTATTTCGTTGGTACCTATATGTTATATTTGTATTACTTTTTTGTGTTTGTAAAATTATTTTTTATGCATAAATTTACCTTGCCCAAGCATGAATATCTTGTCCAACCTGCAGAAATCGAGTTCACTTAATAGGGTTTCTGTTGTAAGTATATCATAATTGAATAAAACTTTTAAGACCTTATTCTGTAAAATTTTAATTTCATTAAATCTAGTTGTACAACACGTACCTCATACAAAAATAATAAATTGAATTATGACTAGAACTGTCAACTGACAACGACTAAAAAGAAATTAACAAAAACGGATGAACTGACAGAATGAAGCGAAGACGTTTAAATGAGGACTGAAATGATCGTGTAAACAAAAACAAAACTAAAATAGAAAAATAGACAAAAGGAACACTTTTCAAGAAGGGCTAATAGAAGTGGATTTCCCAAATTGGTACAATGAAATGTTCTTAGAAAAGTCATTATTGTTTGAATACACTAAATATAGGAGAATAGGTATATCAAGTCAATCTGGTCGTTCAGCAAGATATCCTTTGCATTATGATTGAGTTTAAAAATTTCTAATGATTCTCAGTAAGTAAGTTTGGTTCCTTTCGGTAATTTGTGCATAATTTGAAAGTTATCTATTTGTGGAAACGAGTGGTCGTTTTCACGGCAATGATTTGAAAACGTTGAATCCGTTCTATTTTTCAATTTCTTTCTTTGAATCTTTTCTTGAACGATCGACCAGTCTGACCTATATACACCCATTTACATACAGCACAAATCAACTTATAAACTCCTGAACTTTCAAATTTCGAATTGATATCTTTGGCATTGAATAAAAAATCCTAAGAGTTTTGTCTTAGGTTTGAAAACAATTTTAATATTACATCGTGGAAATGCATTTTTCTACAACCGTGTGGAAAATAAAATTTTCGGTATGATATATTAAATATAATAAGTACCACTTTAAGCAAATGGTACCGAAAGTAACTATATTCGAGACGACTTTTTTCACTTTCGAAACAATTTCTCTACTTTCAGAACGATTCTTTGTTACTTTCGGGAAGATTTTGAATATCTATATAGGCTACTTTGACAATAACATTATCACGGCGGCGCTTGTCATATAACATTGGTGTGAGTTTTCTCGCTTTCCAGATCCAAGAAATGGAAAGCAGTAGTGAAAGTGAAGCTGAAATTATTCCACATGAGATTAGTGAAACTGCTAAAGTGGCTACTTGAGTATTATTACCGGTATAAGATAAATGCATTAATTGGTGTTCAATTTATCTCATTAATGGAGTAATAATTAAAATGTGTTTACTATAAATAAACAAATGAGCGTTTGAAAACAAAATTTTTTTATAATAAATGGAAAGATCATTTTACGTTTTACCTATAACAAAACAATTTAAGTTTTTTTCAATATAATCAAAAAACTATATTAAATAAAAATAAACTTTTGAATCCAGTACCGAAAATACACCGACAGTTTCCGAACAAACAAAAGCGCTTGTGACGTCACAATGATAATTTCTACTCATTGTAGCAAACAGTTGATACAAGATACAGTGTCCCGACATATATATTTCAGGCTATTAACCCTTCATTGAAATTCAGTCAAAATAAAGGCATATGGACACTATCAATTGTGATGCAATTTATATTGGTCAAACGGGTAGAAATATAGCTGCCAGATGGGATGAACATAAAAAATCAATCATCCAAACTAAGAACATCACTAGTTTCGGAAAATTACATAAGAATAATCATTTTATAGGTTTGAATAATCCGGAGATATTGCATTTATTGAACAAAGAAAGGGGATGGGGGATGAGCCATTCACAAGCTCTAGAGATTACGTTGGCCAGCTTCAGGAACTCACTCAACTCTAATGGCCAAATTGACCTTAGGATATCGCCATTAATTGAAGAAGCTATATAAATAGATAGATTGTTACATTTTCAGAACAGTTAGAAAACTTTTGATAATCGGTAAATAACCCGAGACAAATATGTCGAGTGAGTATAACAATTCTACTGAAATAAAGTCAAGTACCTATTTACTTCATTTGATTTATATTAATGACATATTATATCTAAATATTTTTCTCCACGATCATCACAGAATTCGTCAATTCTGATATCAAATTTGATTACAGAATGCTGGAATTCTCTCTCTTGAGATTGAAGAATTATTCTCCAACACCGCTGCCCCCGTGCAATTTAAATATATTTGCTTTCTCTCCCTTGTGATAGAATAATATTCTCACACTGGCTAGCAATAATAACATTAGCCTTGACGCAGGTGATTGACATCGTAGTGGCAAATTTGAGTAAGTGTCCAAATTATTGCTGTCACGTTTTCATTCGTAGCATGAATTTATTCAGTGATATATTTGAAATTTTTGATCGTGGAGAAAGTATAGTCTGCTACTCGGTTAGAATGAAAATTCGTGATGCTCGTGGTTCCTCACGCTCGCCTTCGGCTCGCGCTCGGAACTTTTCCACTCGCATCGAATTTTCATTCTAACCTTGTTACAGAATATACTATTCTCCACGATCATCACAGAATTCGTCAATTCTGATATCAAATTTGATTACAGAATGCTGGAATTCTCTCTCTTGAGATTGAAGAAATATTCTGCAACACCTCTGACCCCCTGCAATTTAAATGAATTTGCTTTCTCTCCCTTGTGATAGAATAATATTCTCACACTGGCTAGCAATAATGACATTAGCCTTGACGCAGTTGATTGTCATCGTTGTGACAAATTTGAGTGAGTGTCAAAATTATTGCTGTCACGTTTTCATTCGAAAATATAATAAGTATTATGAATTTATGCAGTGGTTCAGAATCAGAGTGTGAAAATACACCACCACACTGGTCATTGTTATCGGAAAACGTCGGCTACTGTGTTAGTGGACACAGGATCAGATATGGAAACACTAAAAAGGCATGGAAGGTGGAAGTCTTCTCAAGTGCCAGAAGGATACATAGAAAATTCGGTGCAAAATCGAATAAATAAAGCAAATAAGTTAGTCTCATCAATTACTGGATCTAAATACACCGCTAATCATGCCTTCCACTTCAAATTATGTGACTGTTAGTTCATCTTCTAAAAACCACGCAATTGTTGAAAATTCTTTCAATAATGCACCAGTTTTCATTTCGAGAACTGTACAAATATAACAATTAATACAAAGTAGAATGTTTCTTGAATTATTGATTGTTTACCTAATATAATTGTGATTGAGTTCTGTAATATAAATTTTGTTCATTTTCATATAAAAATATACACTCACCGGCACGAAAACTGGAGCACTTGAATATTTTTGAATAAACTTCAAATTTGAATGCTTTGTGATGTTTTATTAACATAATATCTTATACACAAAGAAAACAACATGTTTTACGTATTTTTTAACAACAATTAAACCTTTAATTGAAGAAGAAAAGTGTTTTTGAGTAAAAATCATAAATTCCATAGATCTTACTACTGCAGTGTGCATAGTTGGCCACTAACCCATCTCAACAATGCTGTTGTTGTCATTGTTGTGAGGAATCTGACAGATCGAAAAATGTTTGAAAGTTGTTCTGCATAAAAAATATGGATGTTAATCCCGACACAGCGGCTGCTATTGTTACGTTGCTTCAAGACGGAAGAAGTGAGCGATATGTTGCCCGAGAGTATCATGTTTCCAATAGCACTGTTCACCGTATTTTCACACGTTTTCTGGAAACTGAAGGTTACACCAGGCGACCTGGAACTGGTCCCCGACATAGAACTAGCGCTCGTGATGATCGTTTTATCATCTTAAAAAGTCTGCGAAATCATCATGGTACAGCTGTTGAAATCAGAAATCGACTTCAGCACGTCCGGCAAACCAACGTAAGCGAACGAACAGTTAGACGACGACTGAGAGAAGCCAATCTTATCAGTTGTAGACCTGCAACAGTCCCAGAACGTCTTAGGCGTCATCGTGTTGCGCGACTTCAGTTTGCCAGAAATCATCAGCACTGGGTTGAAAATGAATGGGGGCGCGTGTTGTTCACCGATGAGTCCAGATTTAGCCTGCGATCTCCAGATGGTCGTGAGAGAGTATGGCGAAGGACACACGAGCGTTTTGCAGAATGTACCTTCAGTTCTAGAACAGGATATCAAGGGGGCTCAGTTATGTTGTGGGCCGGAATTTCTCTGGAAGCACACACAGAATTATACATCCTTCCGAGAGGATCCTTAACTGCTGCCAGGTACATTGAGGACGTTCTCCAAGATTTTGTTGTCCCTTATGTTGACTTTATTGGAAATTACTTTCTTTTGATGCATGATAATGCCCGACCTCACACCGCGATGATAACTCAACAGTACTTAAACGAGGTAAATATTCCTGTTATGGAGTGGCCTGCGGTGAGTCCGGATGTTAATCCCATAGAACATGTTTGGGAAATGCTTGGGCGAAGGATCCGAAGTCGTGTTCCTGCTTCTTTAACTTTAAATCAGTTGCGACAAGCTCTTCTAGAGAAATGGGAACTTATTCCACAAGTGGACATTCGCCACTTGATTTTAGGCATGCCAAGGAGGATACAGGCAGTAATTCGAGCACGTGGGGACAACACCCGTTATTAAGAATGCAACTCCCCAGTTTTTGCTAGCAAGTCGTTTCAGTTTTGATTAATTTAAGGTAATTTTTACACAACACCTGTTTGTGCGTTTTCGTCCTAGTTTCTCAAATTGTTACAAAACACTCTTTTTTTTCAATTATATGTTAAATTGTTGTTGGATAATACATAAAACATGTTGTTTTCTTTGTGTGTATGATATTATAATGATGAAACATCACAAAGCATTAAAATTTGAAGTTTGTTTGAAAATATTCCACTGCTCCGGTTTTCGTGCCGGTGAGTGTATATTTAAAATTTTCGATCGTGGAGAAAGTATAGTCTGCTACTCGGTTAGAATGAAAATTCGTGATGCTCGTGGTTCCTCACGCTCGCCTTCGGATTGCGCTCGGAACTTTTTCACTCGCATCGAATTTTCATTCTAACCTTGTTACAGAATATACTATTCCCTTGTTTATTAAGCGCTTGTGACGTCACAATGTTAGTTTCTACTCATTGTAGCAAACAGTTGATACAGTGTTCTGGCTTTTGATCGATGAACAAATCTTGTTCTTATCATCAATATATTCATAAATATATCTAAAATTACAACTCTAAGAAGTTATTGTGCTTACTTCCTACCCTTATCTATATACATATACTACAAAAACAACTTCCCAAAAAATGTTTTTGAATATTCCACAAGATGTACGTCAAGTATATTATCGGCCGTCATAAATCCTTATTCACACATGACTTAATAAAAGTAGTTACTGTAAATAATTTTTTGCACTGAACTTCGAATATTTTTAGTAAATTTACACTTCAAGCCGTTGACACTACTATCGAGAAATTCTTTTGACATTATGACGTCACAAGAATGGCCACCCCACCATGGATCGTCTATAGTCCCACGATTCTTCGTAAAACTGTATCAATTTTGAATTGTTTATAAATAATGAAACTAAACTTTCAAAGGGTTTTCTGCATTGACTATTAATCTATGATAAAGTCTCAAAATACATCAAAAAAATTGATAACTTTTTTTTCAACAACCCAATTGCTGAATTTCTTAAATTAACGATTTAATATTATAATCATAATTATATAATTAATAATCATATGTAATTTGTTCATAAGAGTGATTGTAATATGTAATTGTCTATATAAAGTTCATATTTTATAATCCATCGATTTCCTTTTTCACATACAAAACAGATACAGGAAAAATATTGTATAGTCCGGGGAAGTAAGTATATAGAGAGAAAAAATTAAAAAGTAGGGGTTATTATTTTTTTTAAGTAAGTACACTGACCCCTCATCGCTTTCCTAAATTTGTGACCAAATCCCGTGAAAGCTCGAAACACAGCTTGCAAGCACATTTTAAAGCACTGAAATTCAATGATTTTTTGCTTATAACTTTTTCTGATGTACTCGCACAAAAAAATCGTAGAGATCAAATTCACAGTAAATTTTATGCCCTACACGATGACGTAAGTCGACTTTTAAAATGACAATTTTTTCGACTCAAAATTTTCCAAAAAATTAAAATTGTATCGAAAGGTCGTGTTTTAACCGGCAACCTTACCGAGAATAACCATATCGAGATCAAAACATAGGGAAACATAGACGGTGTGCTATTAAAAATTTACGTATTTTCAGATTTGGAAAATTCAAAATGGCGGCCGCAAAAATCGAATATATATATATTTTTTTCAATAACGCTTCCTCTTGAAAACATTAACGATATCGAAACGCGGTTGGTTGCAATCGATAGGGAAAAAGTTGTAGTTGTAGGCATAAAATAAAAAAAAATTTCATAAATTCTTTTACATAACTTTTTTTAAAAATTTATTTTAAAAAATGTTGTTTGTTAAGTTTTTCCTCTTTTTTGCATTGAAAAATAAAGTCAATCATTATACTCATACTCGAAATGTATTTGCCTTTAAAAAACGCGTATTTCAAAAACAAAATTGTTTAAATACAATAATCAGAAGCCGAGATATAGAAGCTCAAAGTTCGCTTCGTACTGTGACCACACTATTAAAAATTTTCAAATTCTTATTGTTGCATTAGATTGTTTCACCTGTGTAGTGATTAAATACAGATTTAAAAGAACGTTGGATCACTGGCTGCATCAAAAATAAATCAGTAGTCTTGCCGCGTTCGCCCGAATATGAACGCGGCAGCTGCTCGGCGTAGTGGTGGGGGTAAGCGGTAGTACTCTTCTATGATGCATTTTATTACTTTTATTCGAACAGCTTTTTTATATTTGGATTTGTGCTGGAATTTGGCGGATCAGTGATTAGGAAATACTTTAATTCAGTACAGGAACATAATAATTTATATTTATAAATCAATTTATTTAACATATTATACATAATTTTCGACGTACACACTTGAAATACAATATATTTACATAGTTTACATTTATTTGGATATTTTCGCTCTTTTTGGTCTCGGAGGACGTGGTTCTATATATTCTTTTTCGGTATTATCATCAATAGAAATATCTTCGTTGATATCGAAATTCAACTTATGGAAAAGTATGCGATCAGTATGTCAATTACATCAAGAATAATTACGCTAATAGTAACAATAATTGCCTAATATACTTTGACGGTTATCCAGAAAATGTTAATGATCGAGGAACAAAAAATGTTGAACGGATTCGTCGTAAGAAAAATTGTTCATCACCTACATACGTTCTTAATGAAGAAAGCTCAGCAATTAATCAACGAAATTTTTCAAGCAATGATACAAATAAAAATAATTTTATTCAGTTACTAAAAACGAAGCTTTCAAATGCCGGATTTTTAGTTAACCAAGCAAATGAAGATGTAGACGCAGAGTTGGTTCGTTCAGCGATAAACTATTCTACAAGCTATCCTCTAGTTTGTATCGTTGCTGAGGATGTAGATGTAATAGTTATATTAAACCAGTTAGCTCACGAAAAAGACAATATTTACTTATTACAAATGGGCAAAGACAAAGGTGCCAAAAAGTTTTACCGTTGTAACAGTTTCAAGTACCCAACGCTTAAAAATTATATATCGCTCTTACATGCTCTCGGTGGCTGCGATGCCACGTCTGCTTTTTATAACCAAGGTGAACTTAAATTTGTAGATATTCTCATTAAACACGTAGAATTACAGAATCAACTAAAAATATTTGATAACCATAATGCAACTCACGCTGACGTCGAAAGGGCTGGGTTAGAATAAAATATATATATATATATATATATATATATATATATATATATATATATATATATATATATATATATATATATATATATGCGGAAAAACCAGGTCACAATGAATCGTTGAACAAATTACGATTCATTTGTTTTCAAAAAGCTTCGGCCAAAAAAACCTTCAATTTAGCCGCTTTGCCACCAACTGTGGCCGCCATGAAATTCCATTCTTTCACAGTGTTTTATCAACTAAGACTTTGGGACAAGGATAAAACAATTGTTGATAAAATAAAGCCTACTGACTGGGGTTGGAAATTTATTGACAATTACGGCCTTGTGCCAGAAACTACTGACGTAGAACTTGTACCCCAGGAATTATTAAAAATTATTTCATGCTCTTGTACAAAAAATTGTTCTACTGCCAGGTGCGGTTGTAAAAAAGTTTTGTACGGTTTTATGTAAAGTCTGCGAAGGCAAAAATTGTGATAATTGTGATGAAATAATCGAAAGCGAACCAGAAATCGTTGCATTCAGTAATGATGAGTACGATGAACAAGCTGAAATTATAAGTAGTAATTTTGAAATGAGTCAATTAGATAACTATGAACTTGCAATTAATAGTGACGCTGATATCAACGAAGATATTTGTATTGATGATAATACCGAAAAAGAATGTATAGAACCACGTCCTCCGAGACCAAAAAGAGCGAAAATATCCAAATAAATGTAAACTATGTAAATATATTGTATTTCAACTGTGTACGTCGAAAAATATGTATAATATGTTAAATAAATTGATTTATAAATATAAATTATTATGTTCCTGTACTGAATTAAAGTATTTCCTAATCACTGATCCGCAAAATACCAGCACAAATCCAAATATAAAAAAGCTGTTGGAATAAAAGTAATAAAATGCATCATAGATGAGTACTACCGCTTACCCCCTCCACTACGCCGAGCAGCTGCCGCGTTCATATTCGGGCGAACGCGGCAAGACTACTGATTTATCTTTGATGCAGCCAGTGATCCAACGTTCTTTTAAATCTGTATTTAATCACCACACAGGTGAAACAATCTAAAGCAACAATAAGAATTTGAAAATTTTTAATAGTATGGTCACAGTACGAAGCGAACTTTGAGCTTCTATATCTCGGCTTCTGATTATTGTATTTAAACAATTTTGTTTTCGAAATACGCGTTTTTTAACGGCAAATACATTTCGAGTATGAGTATAATGATTGACTTTATTTTTCAATGCAAAAATGAGGAAAAACTTAACAAACAAAATTTTTTTTTAATAAATTTTCAAAAAAGGTTATGTAAAAAAATTTATGAAATTTTTTTTTATTTCATGCCTACAACTACAACTTTTCCCCTATCGATTGCAACCAACCGCGTTTCGATATCGTTAATGTTTTCAAGAGGAAGCGTGATTGAAAAAAATATATATATATATTCGATTTTTGCGGCCGCCATTTTGAATTTTCCAAATCTGAAAATACGTAAATTTTTAATAGCACACCATCTATGTATCCCTGTGTTCTGATCTCGATATGGTTATTTTCAGTATGGTTGCCGGTTAAAACACGACCTTTCGATACAATTTTCATTTTTTGGAAAATTTTGAGTCGAAAAAATTTTCATTTCAAAAGTCGACTTACGTCATCGTGTAGGGCATAAAATTTACTGTGAATTTGATCTCTACGATTTTTTTGTGCGAGTACATCAGAAAAAGTTATAAGCAAAAAATCATCGAATTTTAGTGCTTTAAAATGTGCTTGCAAGCTGTGTTTCGAGCTTTCACGGGATTTGGTCACAAATTTAGGAAAGCGATGAGGGGTCAGTGTACTTACTTAAAAAAAATTATGACCCCTACTTTTTTTACTTTTCTCGTTGATAGATTTTTTGATCTTACTTCCCCGGACTATGTACGTAACACGATCCAAAAGTGATTTTACGGTACTCGAAGGATTCCAGGACTCGCCTACGGCTCTTCCGTTTTTCCGTTTCTATTCATCCCGTAAAATATCACTTTCAGAACTTGTTACGTAAATTACTATCAATATAAGTTCACTTCCAGACTAACAAAAACTGGCTAGTTCTTTTTGTTGCTGTTGCTTGTTTCGGCAACAAATGTTGATTGTTTCAACTTAACAATATGCAACTATTAACAATTTCAGTTGCTTCAGTGGAAACAAGAAATTTACGTACGTTGCCAGAAGTTTTTACCCTTGGCAACAAGCAGAAACATTCAGCAACGAAATGTTCCTCCGGTGGAACTGTAGCTTAATTTTCATTTTCTCAAGCGCATTTAATAATAATAACAATAAAGGACTTCATTTCAATCTCAGCGAAGTCAATTTAACTTAACGTTGTTAATATATTATATGTTCAAACATTTGAACGATATGTTATGCTGTTTTTTCTACAGAAATACTATTAATTTTGAAATCAAAATATCTATTGTAATTTCTGCTTCATCCAATGTGAGTGAATTCGAAAATGTCCAATGGAAAATCCAATATTACAGAAGCTACAATTTTTATTTTGATGATAATTTCAGAAGGAAATTGATATGTTCTCAATAATATTTACGATTGTTCATAAAATAGCAGTATTTTTCTACACTTACCTATAGAAAGACATATGCAGATATTCATCGGTACCTTCCCTACAACACCGCAAACATTTTTCCATTTTGAATTGTAAATTAAAAAGGATGATTAATTCAATTCACTATCACCAAAATAAACACTTAGGTAATTATCTAAGTTTCAGATGTAGCGAATATAAGTGAACCATCTAACAAAGTCTTATATAACTCAATCGATAGTTTTCAATTGAGCGATATGTAAGAAGGAGATATAGTTTAGCATACACAGGAATCTCTATTATGCCAAATATTAGATATACAAATAAGATAACAAAGTGTGTATTATTCCCTATCATATATGGAGAACCTCAATTACGAGATGATTGAACGAAAGACCGTGATTGTTTGATCTTAAAAACCCGAACTTTTCTAATGTTTTATGTGTACAATATATTCTCAGAATAAAAGCATATAGTTTCGATCGAAGAAATTTGAATTTTACTTAACATTTGTTGAAAAATTAAAATTAAATAAAGTAAAACGCTTGCCTTTATTTCACTGAAATTACTATATTTTCCCGACATATACATATGTTTCAGGCTATTAACTCATCATTGAAATTCAGTCAATAATAAGGGTGAAAACGCACGAGCCGCCAACCGCCGCGGTTGGCGGTCGAGCGGTAGTGCGGTCGAGCGCGGATTGCTCTTGCGGTGGCCGTCGCGGTTTGTTGATCGCTTGTCGTCATAAAAGTGTTCTCGGTAGTAGCTCTAGCCATTTGGCAAATTCAAATTCTATCTAAAAAACGAAACAAACGTTGTTGCAATGCAAAATATTGGGTTCACCCTCTGCTTCAACAAAGAAGTATTAAAGGAGCATTCGTAATTTTCTATAGAGAATTGAGAAGCTTCGAAGATAAATTTTTCAATTATACCAGTATGTCAACGTCGTCTTTCGGTGAATTACTGAACAAAATTGAGAAGGAAATTACCGGAGTGACTAAAAATATCAAATTTACAACAAATGTTAAATTAATAATGAAGGGAAACCGCGCGATATTGCGGTCTCGTGCGTGGTCTGCCATTCAAGTCTGTACAAATCGACAACCGCAAGACCGCGCGGTTGCCGCGTTCGCCGCGCCCGATGTCGACTACCGCCCAACCGCGCGGTTACGCGGCTGCCCGCGCGTTGTCTACCATATATTCCTTTACAAACAAACAACCGCCCGACCGCCAACCGCCGCGGTTGGCGGCTCGTGCGTTGTCCTACTAAAGGCAGATGGACACTATCAATAATTGTGATGCATTTTATATTGGTCAAACTGGTAGAAACATCGGTACCAGATTGGATGAACATAAAAAGTCAATCATTCAAAGTAAGAACATCACTAGTTTCGGAAAATTACATAAGAGTAACCGTTTTATAGATTCAAATAATCCGGAGACATTGCATTTATTGAACAAAGAAAGAGGATGGGCCATTCGGAAGCTCTAGAGATTACGTTGGCCAGCTCCAGGAACTTACCCAATCCTAATGGCCAAATAGACCTTAGGATATCGCCATTAATTGAAGAAGTAATATAAATAGATAGATTGTTACATTTTCAGAACAGTTAGAAAAGATTTGATAATCGGTAAATAACCTGAGACAAATATGTCGAGTGAGTATAGCAATTCTACTGGAATAAAGTCGAGTATTTACTTTATTTGATTTATATTAATGACATATCATATCTAAATATATTTCCCTTGGTTATTAAGCAAACGCGAGTTCAAGCTACAAATCGTGTTTGTATTTTGTAGTTTTCAAATTTTTACATATAAATATATAATTGGAACGAAGCCGTATTAACCTCCAAAACAAAGAGCAGGATGAGAAGCACAAAGATGAAAATCCTACGAACAATTAAAGGAATAACACTGCGGGACCAAGTAAGGAGTAAGGTTATACGGGAAGAACAGGAAGTGCAGGATGTTGTTAGGTTTGTACGGTCAAGACGTCGAAACTGGAGAGATCACGTGGAGAGAATGGGCAATGATCAATGGGCAAAGGACGAAAAGCCAAATTCAAGGCATTCTCCCGGCCGACCACCAAAGAGATGGCATGAAAATTGGACGTCCACATCACAGGAGGCTGGATGAACAGAAGATAACAAGACATAGTCTTAAAATAGGGAAGAAGAAGAAGAAGAATTGGAACGAAGTTCTTTACGGCAGGCTTGGAGGAGATAAGGATTTCGCTGCGGGACCAAGCTGGAAAATATAGGGATACCCCCATTGCGCCTATTCTACCTGGTCTAATCCGGGTCTCAAAAGGGTCGGGAATTTATGATAACCCAGTTGCGCCGATGGTAAAAATAAGCCTAATCTATAGACTCAGCAGGTTATGTCCCTGCTCATTATCGGACCACCCCCTACCCTAACAAATACCATAAAATCAGAATTATTTACAAAAATTCATGTAAATCTTCAGTGTTGTAGTTCCTTATGACTAGGGTTCCCATCCGTCCGGGTTTCCCCGGATTTGTCCTAGTTTAGGGGGCGTCCGGGGTTCGTCCGGACGGAGCTTTCAAAATATGTCCGGGTAAAACCCGGACAAATTTTGTGTCCGGGTGTGTGAAGCTTTAGTGTCAGTGACGGAGATGAGCTATTAAATGCAAACTGGTTGTGGCCGAATTTTTTCGAATCATCTATATTCTAAACTGCTCGAAATTGCATAGTAATATTTTTGTATACCAGCTCACAATGCGAATGTAGAGTGTAAAGTCTAATTTTAAAGATTAACAAAACTAAATTTGATTTTACTACGTTTATTATCACAAAATATTTTGAAAAATATAACACTGCGATTGCAATTTCGGTCACTAGACCATCATCGGGCAGATTGAGTTAAGAACTGAATACAAAATAATTATAGATTTGCGCTTACGGGTGGGAAAGGATTATTGCAGGTACCTAAATAGACAAGAGGAACATATTTCAAGAAGGGCTAATCGAGTGAATTTCACAAATTGGTACAAACAATTCCATTAATTATTTAATTTTAAAGACTTGAGTTGCTCCGACTTTCACAAATTCACGATGAAAAATAAAGACATTTTGGGGAAAATTGGCAAGTCTGAAAAATTAAGTTGAATTAGTAAAAAGAAATTGATCTCGTTGAAATTAAAACTTGTTACTTACTTTTGATTTATATTTATAGTTAATAAATAAATTAGACTTTTGGGTACCTAATCTATCTAACCGAACGAAATGACCTATATTAAAACAATGGTTAACAATAACAATTTACACATTTATTAAAAGAAATAACGCATGACGCACGTTTCGATGGAACCTCACCTTCTTCGTGAAAAAAACAGAGTTTTTATGCCATTAGCATCTGAAGAAGGTAAAGTTCCACCGAAACGTGCGTCATTTCTTCTAATAAATGTATAAATTGTTATTATTAACCATTATTTTAATATGTTTATTAATTTACACCAAGTATCGGCCCAATCAATCCAAAATTAGATGACGTATCTTATAATTTGCTATTACAGTGTAGAATCTAGTCTATTTGATTTTTGATCTACCAAAAATTATCGTCATGAGTTGTTTTTATTTGATGATACCAAAAAAAAATAGCAAACTGTAAACTGTGTATAATAGAATTTTATTTGTTTATTGTTGTTCTGTTTATATGGCAAACAAGCGGTTCAAAGTTTAAATAAATGAAAAAATTAAAATATCAACGATGTTTTATTTTATTAAAAAAAAATTTTACGGGGTGTCCGGGGAAAAACAAAATTTCACAGAAATGTCCGGGGTTTTCAAAATTTTTGTCCGGCATCGGCAATTTAGGTGATGGCAACCCTACTTGTGACAAAATAAAAATGGAGTTTATGTATATTGAAAAAGACAAGAAGTTAGTGGTTTTCGAAAATTTTAAGTTTCGACATTGCAGTGTAACAAAACTTGGTATAAAGTGGAGGTGTACTAATAAAAACTGTACTTCCAAGTTATTCACCGATGAAGGAATGAAGACAATTTTGGGTAAATATAGATTTTGTAAATAACGATTTCGATGTCATTAGGCTTCGCCACTGCAGAAAGCAATCCCAAGTAACAATTTGATCTTGGAAATCGGAATAAGAGCGTTAATGTTACTTGGGATAACAATTTGAGAAATTATTTTGATTATCTTGTTGATAATTATATAGACGAGGATTCTAAATTTCCTCCTAAAATTTGGGCTTCTGCTGAAGCTAGTAGTTACAGAACAACAAATTGCTGTGAATCCTTTCATTGTGATTTAACTAAAAGTTTTTATGCACCTCATCCGAATATTTTTAAATTTGTTCAAATATTGAAGGAATTTCAAACTAAAACCTACATTAAAATTAATAGTATTCATTTACCAATTAAAATTATATCGTGTATATCAGAATTGGAATCTTAGCCGAAAAATTAAATTTATTCAAACAAGGACAAATTGAAAGGTTGGATTTTGTAAAAATTGTGTCTTATCATTATAATAAAATTTGTATATAAATAGATGTCTTGTATACTTTTTCAATGATTATTTGAAGTATTTTAGTTGAAAAGTAAAACCGGCATTTCCAAAACTCTATTTCCTATCGGGCACCCTTCCCATCCTCTTAGCTAGCGCTATAATCTCTAATAGGTCTCCCGTAGAGACAATCGGCGCAACTGGGTCATGGTGATTTTATGGGCTGGTCGGTTGCGGGCACAATTGGGTTATACGATTTCTTGTACCTGTTTAAAATTGACGCAACAAAAATATGCGAGACTAAAAGTGTGACTGAAGTAGACGGACGAAAGTCACGCTTTCAGTTAACACAAGCGAATATTGTATACCTTTCTCTTTCCCCCTCTTTCTCTCCATTCTCCAACTCCGCCACGTCAATCGCCAATGCATTATATGTACTCATGAATTCATGTACAAGCAACATCGAAATAATTTTGTATAAGTTATATGCATAAAAGAACATATTACGATAGGAATCAGATATTGCATAATGAAAAGATAAAGCTTTACAAATTTGTTCCATAAAATAATGACTACGTATTGTAGGTTTATATTCAATTATATAGCGTGGCGATACGTTATCTTCTCGTTATATACACTCTTGCGTCTATTCTTTAGATTGCGTTGACGACCGAGTGGTCTAAGTACTGAACCCTGGTGTGCCGTATTGCTGAGTTCGAATCCCAGAGGTGTCTCCTGGCTTTTTAAATTTTTCTATTTACAATCTCGTAAGAGCTCTTAGCCCCACATTTCAATATTAATTATTTCAACTTGGATTAGTATAAGTTATCACTTCTGTCTTGCGCCACGACACGCACATGTTACGTTTCTGCAAATTGTGGCCCTTCTATAATATCCGAAGGAACTTCGTTCCTACCTGGTGTCCCATGACACCGTTTCTTTTTCATATATACTTTTGAACTAGTTACTATAAAACTTAAACATATCTTAAAAATCAGAACGAATCCATACAATTTTTTTTTTTTTTAACTCGAGGGACCTGCAGTTTAACGCCGGTTCCGAACGGCCAATGAGCTTGTAAACTATGTACATTACCCAACAATTTTTAATCATAAATAACCACTAAATTTCAGACATTCACAACACCCAAGAGCGAGGTGGGACTCGAACCCACAATCTTCGGTTTACAAACGGTATAAGGCGGTTCACCTTACCGCTGGTCTAAATCCATACAATATTAGCTCCACGCTCCACCGTAATTTACGAAACTATATTATTATGTATTCGAATCCAACTGCAACCACCATTACATTTTTTCGAGTTCATATCCCATACTAATCACCCAATAACGTCGCGCGCCGTTCGAGTCCAGATGTCGTAATTCGGGATGGGCGGGCTAAAGGGGGAAGACTGCTTGGACTCAACGTGTCTGAGTCATTCCCCTGTTTCTGTTAGTCGATTCGATTAACTGATATTATCGCGCGCGTCTGTGCGGGCTGTGTTGTTTTTTCTTTTGCCGATTTTATAAACAAAAGTAGGGCGTGTGAGTTGAAAAAAGTTATTTTTAGCAAATTAAATTTGAAGTAAAAAGTGGATTTGAAAAAAGACGTCCGACGCCAGTGTTGAATATAATTCAGGAACAGAAAGGGTGCCGGGTTTTAGGCGCAAATTTGACGAAAACATTTACAAGACTCCGTGGTTGTATGAATGTGCTGAAAGTAATGCTTTCTTTTGTTTTGTTTGTTTAATATTTGGAGGCGATGAAAATTGGACAAAAGTAGGAGTTCGTGATCTCAAACATTTGGCAGACAAGCCAAGTTAAAAAACATGAAAATTCTCCAAAGCATAAAAACAATCTAGTGAGTTTTCAGCTCTTGGGAAATGTGAATATTGCGTTTTGTTTAATTCAGGTTTATGCAGAACAGAAAAACATTACATTTTATCCTGTCGTTAGGTTTAGAGACTGCTTTTAAAGAAATTACTAGAACTTTGCGAATATTAGTGACTATACAAACCAGAGAAATTTTTTTAGTTAAAAAAGTTAAATCTTATTAAATCTATGTGTGAAGATCGTCTTAGTACTTTGTTCATGTTGTCAATTGAAAGTGTTATGGTTCAAACAATTACTGATTTTGATGAAAAGGTGAGAAGTTCATCGCGGATAAAGAAAGAAAAATGGATTTTGGTTAAAAGATAAGTAGGTGAGTAGAAAGGTACATAAATAAAATTAATTCAGATAAATTGATAAATCCTTTAGAGATAATGGCTGAAGATTTAGCCTAAAATCACAAACTGATCTATCCGGATGTTGGAAGTATGGATATTTCAATATTTGATTTGAAACACTATTCAAATATTATTTTTGCGCCCCCCCCTGAAGCCAAACTCACGAGCCGCCACTGGTTTAATCATTTGAACAATTTTCAATTGAACTGTTCAATTTCATAATGTTCCTCAGTTAGACTGTGTATATTAGCAACATATAGAAATGTTATGAGGTGATAAGATTTCCATCTTGCAATATCTCAATTTTAATATTTGAACCCTCAGTATTAATACAAAATTAGCGAAATTGGGTTTTTTTTTTAAATTATCAAAATTTTCAATGTATTTTGAATCTTTATCATAAATTCTACTAATAGAAGACGCGAAAATCTTCGAAATTTTTTTTTATTACTTATGAGCAATTTAAAATTGATAAAATTTTGCTAATAATCGCAGGATGACAAACGAGAGACGGTCATA
Source organism: Cynegetis impunctata (assembly GCA_030704885.1). Lineage (NCBI taxonomy): Eukaryota > Metazoa > Arthropoda > Insecta > Coleoptera > Coccinellidae > Cynegetis > Cynegetis impunctata. The sequence continues at coordinate 249,437 of JARQZK010000751.1, forward strand.
ATGTAATAGGAATTTCTCGATAGTACAGTGTCTACGTATAAATATACGTTCTACATATAACTTGACTGAAAACATCTGAAATTAATTGTAAAATAGTATATTATTCTACGAGCACAAAATGATTGCAATCGGGTGAATTGCGACACTTCACCTCATGAAAAATTGTAATTTTGTGCGAGTAGAATACTATACTTTGTCCATGACTTCCTCGGAAAAATAAGTAATAATCTGCATTTTCAACAATAAAAATAGTTACCAAAAGCGTTGACATAACATTTTCTGTGTTCACTTAAAGTTGCATACTCACGTAAAAGTCAACTATTTCACTTGGCATCGATTCCATTCCTTTCTTTCACTCTGATAAAAATTAAATAGATACTTTTGCATTTATTTATTCATATTAATATTAACAGAACAATTATTGAAAATAAACGAAGGCGTTGAATTTATAGATAAATCAATGTTTTGGCCGGTCGTTCCTATTTTATTTAGATTTCCAATTTGGAATTCAGTTGTTGCTTCTTGTATCCAGGTTGATATTTTCTGAGCTGTGTCTAATTTGTT